>LPNX010687680.1:153842-241052 GCA_001517045.1 Pseudotsuga menziesii
GAGTTTGGGGTTTTGTTTGTAGCATGATAGAGCTCTGTTGGTAACACCACAACATTGATCTTTAGTGTTTCGATTTTGTTTTCCCTCCAATCTGTTTTTAATCATGAAATGGGATGTAATTTTAATGAGGCTTCTAGCCCTAAGGTGAAACTTGATGCCTTTACATGCTCTGCATGTAAATTGTAAATTCAGGGTTTAAGTTATGAAATATACACAGTGGCAGCACCATTGCTTGCAATGGTGCCACAACCATTGGATGACTTGTGTAAACTTGATTTAAGACTTATAATTTTTGTGTATACGAATCTATACTATTTTTTTGTTATTTAAACATGGGTTTTATATGGCATTTGTCTTCGTGGTTGGACTGTGTAAAGATGATTCCATTATTTGTATTAGCTGTGAGAATTTATATGTTGACAGCGTGTGGTTGAAGCCATGCCATGAATGACATGAGAATTTTCCCATGGTTGTTGCGATAGCTTAGAAGGTTTAGAATTACATTTGGTTTTTATAATGTGTAATGGAAATGTATGGCAGACTGTTTGTTTATTTTATATGTGTTACTTAGAATGTTAAGAAGGCCATGGGTGTAATGTCATGTCCCTCCCTTGAAGGGACCTTGAAATTGTTGACCTTGAAAAGTGTCCAGGGGTTAAACATTGCATTAATTAATGATTCCTAGGAATTTTGATTATTTAAAACTATGGAGGCATGTAATTTCTAAATTCATGTTATTTGTAATTAGTTAATTATTATGTAAAATAATTAATGGTGGAAATGAGTTGTCAAGGAAGGAGAGTGCATTAGGCAACTTTCCAAGGATGGGAAAATGGAAACAATGCAAAAGAAGGAAAAAGAAACATGTCATAGAAAATATAGAAACTATCCAAACTAGTTTCCAATTTGGTGCAAGGATGAAAATCAAGGAAAGATTACCTTATGCACAAACTAGCTAGTTACTCAAGGAAGGTGTAGTTTCTATTTTGGACTAAAGGATACAAACATGGAAACATTTACTAAGCTTCATACTTTATTATTTTTCTCAAGGAGGTAGAATTTCCACTTTGGGTTAAGTTATACAAACAAGGAAACATCATTTGCAAAGCAAAAATGCTAATCCCATCAAGGAGGGCCACTCATGGCTTTGGAACAAGATTGGCAAGTGGTTAGTTGTTCAACGGGTGAAGTACTTGCTCAACAAGTCACCCAAGGTCTACTAAAGGTAATTTCCAAATCCATTATTCAGTTTGGATGTTTTTATATTTTTGTTATGCTATGTGAGCATACTCTCTGAGTGTTGTGCCTCAGACCATTGGGTGATGATCCCCAAAACATCCTCCCTTCTCTTCCATTTCCATTTCTATATATTGCAGGTCTATGGAGTGCTAAGGTCAGATAGTGAAGCTTGTTCTAGAATTAATTTGCAGACTCCATCACCTAAAGGTCGATCTCCAGTGAAGCGCATGCTTCACCTATGCTCACAGCCTTCTTCCAGTGAGGATTCAGGCCTCCTACCCATCATTTTGGAGCCTCCTTTGTATGGTTCATTATATCATATGTATTCTGATGTTTTAACAGATTATAAATATATTATTTTATTTCCTCAAGTCGAAATAACTCATTTATTAAATTTCACCTTCATTATTTCACATTAAAAGCTTGTTTTATCAGCATATGGGGGGGATTTTGATGAATTTTAGTGCAATAATGATTATATAAGTTGTGGGAGTGATTGAGTCGATTATATATGTTCAATGTAGTTTCATATATCTCTTTTATATTTAATATCAGTACAAAAATAAATCTGTAATGATTTATCTACTTAATTTCTTACCCTAGCTAGAAAGCTAGTCTTAAATAACTAGTTTTGCCATATCTTGCATAAACAGAGTTATGCTCATCCAAAAAATGATCCTTAAGTTCTTTTGGGTCACTTATAGACCCAAGTTCCAATATATACCTCCAGAACCTATTTTATTGGTATTTGTACTGTGTTTTGGAATCCTTCAATGCGCAGGCTCACCTTAGGCCAAAACTGCCTTATTTTCCCAAATTGATCCCAAACTATTACGAGATATACCAAAGTGTTATAAATAGTACATAAAATTATTTTATGACTTAAAATTTCCTCTGAAACTTATTTAATCCTTTGGTCAGAAGATGGATTGATATTCCCTAGTTTCACGGTTTGGTGACCCAACAACATGAAAGTAAGTTTCTGCGGCGCGGAATTTGAAATATCAATGGTCCCAGATATAAATGTGTTATGGGAATGGATTTCCAAATATTCAATAACTCTTTGTTTATCTCTTCTTCCCACTTGGCCTCTGCAAAATTTCCGTACCTGAAACCTTGATTTCCCTACTCTGTCAGTGCACCGAATGGTAGATTTTGTAAATCAGAAAATTTAACATAAATTTGTAGAATTGAAGAGTGTTCAGGTCTGTACACCATAATTTGTAAACTAAAATGGTATCATATCACTTTCCTCCACTCCTATGGAAAGAAGGCTCTCTGTTGACTAACATTGCAGATTAGTAAGTCAAAATTGCAACCATGATGTTGCTACCAGAGATTGAAGAAGAAGAGGTGATCTATGTTAATGATGGGTTGAAAATTTCAAGAGACAAGGATGGTTACTTTCATGACCATATGGAGTATGAAGAAATAAATTTGGAACTACCCTTGGCTAATCCTAAGAAGGATTTAGCAAAGATGATAGATGCAGCTGAAAACTTGCCCCACCACTACAAAGAGTATATTTCCTTGGGGGAAGTGATTTGTAAATCCATTCCTTTCAAAGATTATTTTTATTGAAGATTTGGATTTGAGCCTAAGAATGTATATGATGACTCTTTCAATAAAAACAAATCGTCCATAGAGGAACCAAGTTGTTCCACCTCTCTGAGCAATGAGGAGGAAGAAGAAAGCAAAAGTGAAGAGTCATCAAATCCATCAGCATGTTTAAGCATTCTGAGATTCTTTGTATTTTATTAAAGAAGAATATCTGCAAGTAATGATCATAGTACCTTTCAAGAAGGAGAAACCTCAAGTTGCTTGAAAGAAGATGCTCCAGAATATCTTGCTTGTTTCCCATTACTCCAAGAAGAGAATGAGCATGAATGCACTTCTAGTTTCCTTGTGAGTGATCTTCGGACCACTGCTAAGGATGTGGGTTCATATGCTGGTGGAAAGACATATTTTGGATCAGATCCAAAAGAAGAATACAAATCAGAGTTACAGTCACCTCAAGATCCACGTAAGGAAGAAGAAGAAAAGGCCACATCACCTGGGTGTGAAGCAGAAAATTTGGTGGAGGAGAAGGCCACCTTAGTATCACTTTGGGAAGATGGTAAGATGAAGAACATGGATGATAAAGTTTCTGATTTTTGCAGAAACCATGTTCAGCTGCAACCATCTTATCCATGGGAGGATGAAAAGAATTCATTTGCAGACGAGGACTGCAAAATGAAGACCCATTGTGAAGGAGAGGAATTCACTCCTAGTTTCTCTATTGGTGATCCCAAAATCAGTGCAAAGAAGGATGATTTTGTCAATGGTGATAAGGGACCTTCTGTATCATATCCAAAATAAGAAAATATATCAAAACTGAAATCATCAGTTGATATTCCTAATGAAGTGGGAGACAATCCCCCATCAGTTGGGTGTAAACTAGAAAATTCAAAGGAGAGAAATATGGTGCAAAGGGAGGAACACAGTTCAGAATTTTGGACTCTCTTGCAGCATGATGAAGTTATAATGAAAAGGCATGAAATTATTTATGATCGCATGTCATTCCAACCTTCAGAGATACCCTCCATTTCACATCATGGAAGTGAGTGTGCAGAAAATTCAAAGGATGACCTGTATGCTGAGGATGAGTTTTGTGTGGTGGATCCATGCCACAAGGAAAATGGTCGTATATGTCAGATATTAGAAGAAGAAACCTTACTAGAGGATATTCTTCGTGAGCTACATCATTTTATTGGATCACTAAAGGAAGACAGAAAGAATCTTAGGGAAGCCATGAAAAACTTTGTTGACATCAATGCCTTGGTGGTAAGATGTTGTTGGAAAGCATCTACTGAAGATATGGAAGGAGAAGCCTTTCTAGAGGAGTGCATAGAACTGAAAGAAGGAATGGCCAAGATGAAGGAGAGCAATATGAAATTAATATCTGATAGAGAATATCTCCTCATGGTGGCTGAAATGTACCATAGTGCACTCAAGAAGGAAGAAGAAAAATTAGATAATCTGACTAATGAGTTGGAGATCACTAGTAACTTATTGAAGAGAACACAAAGATCCCTTCAAGAGTCAAAGTTGTAGATATTTCAACTTTAGAAGGAGTTGAAGGTGTCACAACTTTCATGCTGCATGGAAGGAAATGTTTTGGGTATAATGGAGGAACCTCATGTGGAGGACATCCATGAGGGAGGATAATATTTGCAGGTGCTTGTGAAAATCTATGAGGAAGAAAGTTTGGGCCAAGCACTCATTGAGATTAAGAGGAAGGATGAAGTTTTCTTCTCCTTTATAAAGATGTCTAATCACATTCAATATGTATCAGCAAATAAAATTCCTTGTTCATCCATTCATTGGGTGGATAGAGGCACCTTGGGAATGAAGACCTTGGGAGGTAAAGAATTTTATTTCTGCAATAAATTTTTTGTTGTGACTGACATTGGCTTGACATGTGAACAGAAACAAAGACTTGTTTTGTAGCTATTAGAGACCTCACATACACATGCACATGAGGTGCATTCTTATTTTCATGTGCTTGAATAGTTTGAGGTCAAGAAATATGAAGACCAAGCACTTGTATGGTTCCTAAGAGATTATGAGTTTCCTCTAGGAAAATGTTGTGCAATTTTGGAGGAGGCACATGATCAAACTGTCACTGAGAAAACCAATGGAGGAAGTTGTGGATCCATTATCTTGATGGATGAGAATTATAGGGAATTGGCTCACAATTCTTCACCCCACACTTCTATTTCAACCACATCATGTGGGGATGAAAATTGGGTGAAAGGATTTTTTCTGTTGATGCCACAAGAGGAGCATGATACTTCCACCCTTCCAGTTGAGGGATTGATAGTCAAGCCATGTTTTTTGATAAGTGCATTAGTAGTAGATGAATTATTCCCACCTGAATCATTCAGCATGAAAGTTTGTGCATCCATTGATTGGGTGGCTAGACACATGATTGAGATGTGTGCACTAGAGGGTGAACATCTTGCTTGCATCAATGGAAAGTCATTGGACACATCAGAGAAATTGTATGAGAAGTGGCATGAGAATGTATGGCTGATATATCATGCTTTCAGTATACATGGAGGGGCATGGGATAACCACCTGTGCATTCATAACAATAGTGGCGTGAGTTCCAGTGCTACCTTGCACATGGATTTTCATACTTTAGAGAGGCTCAAGATGATTTGGTCCCACATTAATAAATTCCATGCTTGGTGGGAGAGTCTCAAAGATATCCAGTTTGGCATGGGAAGTGATCAATTGTCAATGTGGTGGTATGATTTTCACATCCTCATTTTCATCTTCTACAATGATAGAATTGTGTTTTTGTTACTGATGTTTGGAAGGGGACAAATAATACCATGGGACCCTGGCATTCTTTGGCATGAAATATTGCCAAAAGGGGTAGAAAATTTTGGATCCTTGCAGAGGAAGAAGTGGGATCCAGGAATTATACTCAGTTACCTTAACTGGTTTCACAATTTTGTTGAAAGAAGTGGTTATTGCAGAAATGACTATAATAAGAGTGGTGCAACAGAAGCATGGAGGACAAATTTTGTAGCACTCTAGAATGCTTCTGCTTGAGGACAAGTAGACTTGGGAGGGGAGGAAAGTCATGTCCTTCCCTTGAAGGGACCTTGAAAGTGTTGACCTTGTAAAGTGTCCAGGGGTTAAACATTGCATTAATTAATGATGCCTAGGAATTTTGATTATTTAAAACTATGGAGGCATGCAATTTTTAAATTCATGTTATTTGTAATAAGTTAATTATTAGGAAAAATAATTAATGGTGGAAATGAGATGTCAAGGGAGGAGGGTGCATTAGGCAACTTTCCAAGGATGGGAAAATGGAAACAATGCAAAAGAAGGAAAAAGAAACATTTCATAGAAAAGATAGAAACTATCCAAATTAGTTTCCAATTTGGTGCAAGGATGAACAACAAGGAAAGATTACCTTATGCACAAACTTGCTAATTGCTCAAGGAGGGTGCAATTTCTATTTTGGACTGAAGGATACAAACATGGAAACATTTAATAAGATTCATACTTATATTTTTATCAAGGAGGTTGAATTTACACTCTGGGTTAATTTATACAAACAAGGAAACATCATTTTCAAACCAAAATTGCTAATCCCATCAAGGAGGGCCACTCATGGATTTGGAACAAGATTGACAAGTGGGTTACTTGTCCAACGGGTGAAGGACTTCCTCAACAAGTCACCAAAGGTATAATAAATGGAATTTTAAACTCCATTATTCATTTTTTATGTTTTGATGTTTTTTTATGCTATGTGAGCATAGTCTCTCAGTGTTGTGCCTCAAACCATTGGGTGATGATCCCCAAACCCCTCCTCCCTTCTCTTCCATTTACCTTTCTATCTATTGAAGGTATATGGAGTGCTAAGGTCAAATAGTGAAGTGTATTACATAATTAATTTTCATCCTCCATCACCTATAGGTCTACCTCCAGTGAATCCCATGCTTCACCTATGCTCACAACCCTCTTCCAATGAGGATTCGGGCCTCCTATCCATCATTTTGGAGCCTCCTTTGTATGGGTCAGCATATAATATGTATTATGATGTTTGAAAAGATTATAAATATGTTATTTTATTTCATCAATTTTAAATATCTCATTAATTAAATTTCACATTCCTTATTTCACATTAAAAGCTTGTTTTATCAGCATATGGGGGGGATTTTGATGAATTTCAGTGCAATAAAGATTATATGAAGTTGTGGGAGTGATTGAGTGGATTATATATGTTCAATGGAGTTTCATATATCTATTTTATATTTAATATCAATACAAAAATAAATCTGCAATGATTTATCTACTTAATTTCTTACCCTAGCTAGAAAGCTAGTCTTAAATAACTAGTTTTTCCATATCTTGCATAAATAGAGTTCTGCTCATCCAAAAACTGATCCGTAAGTTTCTGTGGGTCACTGAAAGAACCAATTTCCAATAGTTACCTCCAGAACCTATTTTATGTGTGTTCATACTGTCTTTTGGAATCCTTCAATGCGCAGGTTCCCCTTAGGCCAAAACTGCCTTATTTTTCCAAATTCATCCGAAACTATTAAGAGATGTGCCAAAGTGTTATAAAAAGTACATAACCTTATTTTATGACTAAAAATAATCTCTACAACTTACTTAAGCCTTTGGTCGGAATATGGATTGATATTCCCTAGTTTCACGGTTTGGTGACATAGCAGCATGAAAGTAAGTTTTCACGGTGCGGACTTCGAAATATCAATGGTCCCAGATATAAATGTGTTAGGGGAATGTATTTCCAAATATTCACTCACTATTTATTTATCTCCTCTACCCACTCAGCCTCTGCAAAATTTCCCTACCTGAAACCTTGATTTCCCTACTCTGTCAGTGCACCGAATGGTAGATTTTGTAAATCAAAAAATTTAATATAAATTTGCAGAATTGAAGAGTGTTCAAGTCTGTACACCAGAATTGGGACACTACATGTAAACCCTGAGTGGTTTTCGTTGCTGTAGATTTCGTATTGACAGGGTTTAGATAGTTACAGGTTTAATTTCGTTGACTGTATGCTTAAATGTGAAGGCCGTGGCGATGGAACACAACGTATTTGATTTGTAAGGTATTACAACCTCTGTGTTAAAAGATTATTTAAAAAACACAGCCTGCATACAAACTATGTATAGCGTGGCTATGTGTAATGATTTTATGTTTGTCTTACAGTCGATGTGTAGATGATCCACTGTGGCTTTGTAAAAGAAATAAGACCCTTCAGGATTCGATCCTGGGTTGTGTTCTATAATGGGGGTTTATTAATGTAATGTTTTCAAAAATGGAAAATAGAGGGTCCACGGGATTTGATCCTGCAACCTTGTTGCACTTACATGGTTCTTATTTTAATATATTTACGAGGGCTTGTTTTATTTTAAAATATTACTGTATATGTATTATTGTTGTGGTTTGTATTATGGCCTGCGATTTGGCTTGGATGCCCAACATGGTCGATACTACGACCTCTGTGTATCTAAGGGTTTAAATTATTATAATTCTACTTTGGTTATTTTATTTATATGAAACGAAGGCAGGGATTGTTTAAATGATTACTACATATAACTTATAATTTGGATTTTATTCGGCCCTTTGTAACTTATGGATGCGATTCTTATGGTGCATTTTTATAATATTATAGAGCTGTGTATTTAATGTAGAAAAAGGAACTTGATCTTTAGACCAATGAATGGTCTAGATACCTACTTTGCTTATTTTCTTATGATGATGTTATTTTAATGGAAATGGTTTGGTATTTAACGTATATTTAGTTATGCTGACCTTGAAAGGTCTTCTCTGATTTTTGTCTTAGATTTAATATGGTGTTGATAGCTAGATTTATAATTCTATTTTATAACTATTATTATATATATATATACCAATAGTATTCTTGGTTAGTTTTCTTGTTATTAGAAGTAGATGATACTAAATTAAATATAGGTTTTAATGGAAGCATATATCTAAACTAGTAATTATTCAAACATGGCTCTGCTGACAAATGAAATCTGTCAATAGAGTATATAGGCCAAAGAACAGATAGGTAATAGATCTGAAATAAAACCTAGTTTCCAATTAACACATTTCAATAGTAAAAGTAATACAGGAATAAAACTAAGGTGCAAAACCCTTGATAAACATTTATAAATGAATTAAAATTTGCAAAAGTAAACGAATGAATAAACCTGGATAAATCTAGTAGAAGAAGTAAATTACATCCTAGGTTTATAATTTCAACTGTAAACCCTAGAAGATTTAAACAGAAATAAAAAACATAGGGTTAGAACATATAATGTGAATCCTTGCCTAATTTAGCCAGATTTTATTCTAGAAAAGTAGAATGGATAGTATAGGATCTCACACCTGTAATCTAAAGCTTCTTTAATGGCTGAACCTGCACACTCAAATAACCAGCATTAACAATTCATAGACAGCTCTGACCTCTATATTAGATGATCGAATCACTTGGGAACTACCACGTTCCACAAAACCATGAATTGGAACCATTCCTGGCTTCTATCCAGACCCCCTCGAGCTGAACTCCAACATGCAAGTAGCTTAGAGATCCTAAGGTAGGGTTTCCTATCTGGTATATCAGGTCTGGATCAATTCTCCTTTTCCTTCCAGGAAATTGTTCTTCAAGAATTCACATGAGAGAAAAAACAGGAAGAATAATGACTCCCACAAGATAGATCAGAACCCCAAGCCTTTCCTTGGCTTGAGACTTTATAGGCATACTTTTCAGTCAAAAGGACAGTTAAATCAAGAAACCTTGATTTCTTGATTTAACCATTTTTAATTAATTTGGGGTAATTTTTAATACTTTAACTTAGGAACTTTCAACTAGTTCCTAATTAGACTTTTGTAGGTAGTGTACTATTTATTATCTTTTAATAATAAATAATAATGGATGGAGCTTTTCTTTCTTTCTTTCATCATTAATATTATTACTATATTTATTCTTTATACATACCATGTATAAAATACATAATAATATAACATTTGTCTGTGGGCATCATATACCATGATCCCTAGACTTATGACACTTCTTCATTAAGGTCAAATAGGTAGATGGTTAGGTCTACTAGGCTAGGCAACTCTAAACATCCTTGCATGTTGGATTCCGTCGTATAACATGGTAGTTCTTCAGTAGTTGATGAGAATACATAAATTCAAAATTTCATTTAATCACTTATAAATAAGTGTGATGAAATCAATATTTTTCTTGAGTCGTTTTCACTCGAAAGTTATTAAATTCTTTTCAGTAACTCCTAGTTCTTACCAGAGCCCATACTCAAAGCTAAAACAAGGAGTTACAAACTTAGTGCAATTCCAGAGCTCTTTGCTCAACACTAATGCTAGGATGTACTTGTACAATACACCTAGGGATGCAATGGCCAAGGATTCGATGCTCCAGAGCTTATGCTCAACATCAACATGGAAGGCTCCAAGGCTTATGCCCAAAACTTCCAATTATCTTTTCATGTGTTCTAGAGATTCTCGCTCAACACAAATGTAAGTACTCATGTTCTCTAGATCTTCTTGCTCAACAAAAAATATCAATTACCCATGTGCTCCAGAGCTCCTTGCTCAACACAAAACATTAATTACCCATGTGCTCCAGAGCTCCAGCTCACTCAACACAAAACATCTCATCAATCATGTGCTTTAGGGTCCATGCCCAACACAAACAACATATATATATATATATATATATATCATCAATAATTGGCTTACGCCCAATATATAAAACAAATCATCATGTTCATATGCAGTGGGGTCTTCGACCCAATATATCAAAATAAAATATCAAGATAACATCATAATCAATAGGCTCATTCCTATAACTGTTAGGTCTGAAATTCAGGATATTACAAAATCGCTCTTCAATTCTTAGGAAACTATCAACCATAGCCAAAATCCACCCCCATACAAATTCCATTTTTCTAGCCTTGCACTGGTATTTATAGGTTTCCTTGGGTTCAAAGTCCCACTCAAATCTTTGTCTAGAAGCTTCACTTAATTCTAGAAACTACCATATTCATTTAAAACCTTAACATTCCTCCTCTCAATAGGATTAACCACTTGTATTTGTATAACAACTACCATAAATACTCTTCAACTGTTCCAACTACCTCAATGACTCCATTCCTTGAGATCCTGGAACCCTTTTAGTTTCCTTCCCATCAATGTTGGATTAACTCATGACTTCACCTAACTCATTAGTAGGTATTCTTCTCAATAACCATGTTGCCTCAATCTTCGAACCATGATTGAGCTCCCTCACTACTCTTCAACTCAATCATCCCTTCGTTTCATTATTTATCAACGAACCAAGATGGTCATAACTCCATGACTCTACCATACATCGATTATTGATCGTCACCTATTTGGAGTCATCAACTATTCCCCGGGTGAATTCAGCCATCTATCTTTGACTAGTCTCTTTAGGCCTGGATTCCACTGCATTACTCTCTCTATTTCTCTCTAACTACTCTACTCTCCAAACTCGTAATCCCCTTAATCTTGTTTTATTTATATACTCCAAAAAACATCTTTCCCCTACCCTTGTTAACCCCCTATCTCACTCTTTATCTCCCATTCTCCTCCACCCACCCCCTATCTCTCTCAATCCCTTAACACCCCCCCTCTCTCTCGCCCCCTACTCCTCCCCCTACCTCTTACCTCGCTCCTCCTCTCTCTAACTACCCTGATTCTCCCTAAATGCCTATTCCTCCTCCACCTCAATCTCTATCTCTTTCTCTCCCCCTAACCCCTTCCTCCCCCTAACCCTAGTCACATCCCACCCCTTTTTCTCCTCCTACCCCTAACCCCCCCCTTTATCTTTGTCTCTCCTAACCCCCCTACTACCACTGACGACCCTGTCTTTCTCTCTCTAACACAAGCCCCCACTCCTCACCTATAATGTCCCTTCTCTCTAACCACCCTAATTCTCACCAAACCCTTAACCCCCTCAATCTCTATCTCTTTCTCTACCCTAAACCCCCTCCACCCATACCCAAAATCACACCCTTGATTCTTTCTCTCTATCTCTCTCTTTCTCTCACCCTCCTACTCTATCCCTACCGCTAACCCTTGCTAACTCTCTCTCTCTCTCTTACTCCTTTGGACCTCCACCTACCCCTAAATATTATCCCTCTCTCGCTTTCCCAAGACCCTAACACCCCCTCCCTACTCTATTTTTCTCAACCCCTTATATGTTTCCCCCTACCTATCACCTCTCTCCTCCTCTATCACACTCTATATATCTCCCATACTCATCCATCTACCCCTAAATCCTAACCCTCTCTCTCTCCCCTAATCCCCTAACACCCCCCTGTGCCCACTCTCTTTATCTCACTTACCTATTCCTCTCCCTGCCCCTCCCTCTCTCTCTCTCTCCCTTACTAACCCCCCCTCCACCTACACCTAACCCCGACCCCTATGTCTCTCCCCTAACCCTCTAATATCCCATAGCCTCTCTCTCTCTCCACTAACCCTTAATAATCCCCCGCCTCCTCTACCTACACCTAACCCCAACCCCTATATATCTCCCCTAACCCCCTAACACCCCATCACCGCACTGGCTCTCTCTCTCACACACACACACATCTTTAGTAGCCCCCTCTCTGACTCTCTCTCTCCCCTACTCCACCTACTCGCAACCTCCTAACACCCCCTCTCTCTTTTTTATTTGAAATGATAATCTCCCATAAGCTCCATCAAGTTTGTCTCACTAGGAAGAAACCAATTTCAATAATGTTAAAGCTTATATTTTCTATTACAAGGGATGCAAATGCAAACAAATGGAAAGTTTGCTATCACCTACATAATGATGCATTTATAACAACCAAACTAGTGTTGCTTTTGTTTTACACTCATGTGTAGTATTGTCACTTAAAATTTTCATATCATTTTTATGATAGACTAATCAGTGTTCATAATATTCAATGTTTAGTACATTTCATTAAGAAAGACACCATTTTCTTTTGACAACATGTTTGTATGTCTTAGATGCATGCATTAATGAAATACATTGATAAAAAAACATAAGTTATATGAAATTTATTTATTTCTTCATTTAAATGTTGTTTTACATTATACAAACAATAAATAACATCACAAAATCATTACAAGATTAATTCCATTTGATTTTATTCTTATATTATCATTCTAGTAATTAGATATATTGCAATTTATTTTAATCTTTTAACTTGTGATAGAAACATGATTCCATGAGCATGAATAAACATTCCTATATGGAAATCATTATTATTTGAAAATGAAGTAGAGATTTTGTATCTTTAAATTACTAAATTATAAGTTAATTTATCCTTGAAAAATTAAGATAGTTAAATATACAAATTAAAACTAATCATACGAGAACAATTTACTATTTAATTGGTTTTAAAAATAAATATTATATGAGATGAGGCATAATGTTCTTTTTGTTGTTAGATGATTAAATTATATAAATTCGATAAATATTTTATTAGAATTTATTTATTAATTTAAATAGAAAAAATCTACAATAAAACAAAATTATTTTGGTTATTGTATTTATCTTATATCAACATTTAAAATTTTATATGTAAAACATATGTTCTTATTTAATGTGATAATTTAATTCAAATTAAGGATACACATTATGTCTTTAAATATTTGAACTTCGAGAGGAGAAAATGCACTAAAGAGGCATTCAATTGAAGGAGATTTTGTTAGGAGGGAGGTTGTATGTAGGTACCATCAGTTAATACTTTGCACATTGACAGGTTTTAAGTTTATATTTCACACCAGATCTGTCGCAAAGAAGAATAGGAGAACCCACGGGAGGGGCCAAAAACCCTTCCCAGACAAGAAAAATAGAAAATTCTCAAGAACTAGATATCCCAAACACGTCGAGCTCAGGAGCAAAGGAAGAAATGAAAGAAGAGCATAAACAAATGGGTAACAAATCAACACCAAGAGTACTAGGTAAATTATTACTGAAAGTAAAAGAAGTACCTGCTCTGCAAATAAATGTTGACGACCTCAGAGCTCATATTTAACATATGAAAGATCATTCCCTAATAGGAAAATTTGTCAACATCTAGCCCTCTAAAAAAACCCTATGATGGTGGATCAACGTCACTTGGAAACCTCAAGGGAACTATGATATGCACCTTGGAGCCAAGGGATTCTTCACACTTGTTTTTCTCAATCTCAAAGACAGAAACATGATTATTGAAGGAGGCCCATAGTTTTACAACTCAACATGGCTATTTTTGAAGCCATGGAAAGAACACTTCAATCCAGAAAAGAAGGATCTGCCCTTCGTCCCAATGTGGATAAGGCGCTACTCTCTCCCATCAGAATATTGGAACAAAAACATGCTTGAAGATCTGGGTAATACTATTGGGGAATTTGTGAAAATAGCAGAACAAACCAAAAAAATGAGATATACTTTATATGCTAGAATCTGTGTATACATGGATATAATGAAAGATATCCCAGAAGGCATAAATCTTAGTTGGGATGATGAATATTGGTTCCAACTGATAGCTTATGAAAAAAATTGTTTCCAGTGCAGCCATTTTCATGAAAACAAGAATCTATTTAGGGAATCTCCACAAAACCTTCCAACGGCTTCGCAGAAAGGCATTGAGACAAATTATGCGTAGGGATTCACCAAAGTGTTTAGTAGGAAAAGGAAAACAAAAGGAATTTACTCTCCTAAGGTAAATGAAAAACCCATATCTTCTAATACTTTCAAGGTACTTCAATAAGATCAAATGCATAATAACCTAGATATGGAAGAAACAAATCACTAGGAAAAGAACAAAGAAGCTGAGCTCGAAGAGAAATAAAAAACCCATTTAAACCCTCCTGAGGTGGAAGAAGATGTGGATATGTTGGGAGATGATTCTAATGACATGGGCATAGTATATCTTGATCTAGATGGATTGGGGAAGGTATTACAATATACATATAAAGGAATCATTCCCTCTCAACAAGTAATATTTCTCAAAGAATCCATTATCAAAACCATAAAAACAAAAGATCTAGGAGTGGTGTTGGAAAATCCCAATGCAAAAATCCATGAAGTGATAAAAAAGAATGGAAATGGGAAGCGTGGAAGAAGAAGAAAACAACAACATATTAGGGACATATGGGAAAAATTGGTGGATTCAGGCCAATTTCCTACTATAGAGGCAACATTCTCCATTTCATCCAAACCCTCTCAATGAATCTCAACTCTTGGAAGATTAAAGGATGCAACACATCACAAAAAATGCGTGTTTTGAAAGGGAAAATTTCTCTGGAAAAACCTTCAGTTATGTTCACCTAAGAAACAAAATGCTATGAGGCAAGATTTAAATCATTAGGATCAAGAATCCAGAAAGGAAGTGAACCCATGGCTATAAACACTAATAGATCAGCAGGAGGAATATGTATGATCTGGAACCCTCTTGAAGTTATCTTATCCAAATTTATAGCTACTAATTTCTCTATATCTGGTGAATTCCACGTCATAAGCACTAGTATTAAGGGTATTATCTCTAATGTTTATATTCCCTTCTTGTTTTCTCCCAAACAAGATTTCCTGAAATATCTTGAAATGTTGAATCACTGGGTTGGTCAACGACACTAGATTCTTGGGGGAGATTTCAATATATTCCATAATCTCAGAGAGAAAAAATGAGGATTGCGTACCCTGAGAAATTCTAATTCCTCCTTTGGAAAACTAACAGATGATTTATCCCTGGTGGATATCTTCATAGCTAATAGAAACTACAACTGGAACAAAAAAAATTCTGGAGATATATTTATTGCCTCCCGACTTGATCACTTCTTGGGGTCAAAATCTATCTCACAATGTAGAAATAACAACTTTGATACTATGAAGAAATAGATAATTGATGCTAAGAAGAAGGACAATATGTAGATCTAGTTACAAAGATAATTCTCACAAGCATGCACAAGGAAAATACAGATAAGAATAAAGATATTGAACACAAGAGAAGAATAGTAATTGACTATTGATCGAAATTAATTGATAATTATTACAATAGTAATGCATCCTTATAAAGGAAAATTGAGTTTCTAGAAGACAACTCGTCCCTATCTTATAAAGCATACTTACTAAAATATGATAAACCCCCATAGGTGATTAAAACACTTTCCAAATCAGTCAAGGACCTCACAAATTATCTAAATCATGAGTGATTGAAAAACATGGTAATAATGGAATCTGGAAATTAATAAAAAATGATTAAATATTGTTATCTTAAGTATGGAGTGGGTTTATAATCTTCCAACACCCCCCTTTAAGTGTGACTTTATGATGGAGTTATCTGAAATAATCAGAAATATATTTGAGTGTCATGTACCTATACCCCATTTACCTGCGGAATTAAAAATTTCATTAAGAACCTTTGTTGTTCGTTGAAACACAAGGCATGGCTGTGAAATTATTCTCGACATTCCAACACTGTCATGCTCCCTCTCGTCTTACATTGATCAGTTCGATGATATGCAAGGAAAGATCTCAAATGAAATTGGATGGCAGAGAGAAAACGTGACGAAAATCAATGATAAAAAATTGTTCTGCATTCGGAATCAAATCAATGGCTCAGAATCATCCCACAAAAATCGATGGCATGGAAAAATTGAGTTACGGAATCAGGGAAATATTTATATTGTGATCCTGCATCCCGTGTCCCGCATCTCGTGTCCCACATCCCGCATCCTGCACCCCGCATTAGGAAATGAAGTTGTGGAGGTAAAATTGCGGAGAGCAGAGTTTATCGAATGTTGTTTCCGCATCCTACATCCTACATCCCGCAAGTTACGGAAGGAAAATTGTGGAAACAGAGATCTGTGAATCCTCCATCTCGCATCCCGCAAGTTGCAGAAGGAAAATTGTGTAAACCTATATCTACGAATCCTGCATCCTACATCTCACAAGTTGCGGGAGGAAAATTATGAAAACCGAGATCTGCAAAACTTGCATCCTGCATCCCACATCCCACAATCTTTCATCCTGCAAATTCCAGAAAGGAATTTTTCTAGCAGAAAATTCAACTTTTTAACTGAAGTATTGGATCGATTTGATCATTCAGGCCATCATCATTCCAGCCAATCTAACATTGTAACTTAGTTTAAAATGAATTGAAGGAAACATACATAGATGCATACAATTGCATTCATACAATGGATCAATTCATCCATTCAACACATTAAACATGTTATTCATATTCCATCAAGAAATTACATATGTAGAGTTGAACATAGGGATAATATAGAATGCATTGAACTTAAAACATACACAGATGTGTAAACATGCTATATATATAGGAAGAAAATACATACATCAAATCATTCAACATGTTCATCACAATTCATTAAACAAATACAGTTGCAGAGATTGCACACAAGAAATACTTATCTTGAAAAGAACTTGTCTGCAACCAGGTATGTCACTACAACATTCCACCCAACCATAGGCCAGTGTGCTCATCAATCTCTCAACATCACTGCCACCCCCAAACTAGGTATGATTTCCACAAGGAATAAGAGACACTAGAAGGCTCACACATAGCCAAAGATACAACAAAAATCATCCAAAGAAACACAGTTGGGCTTATCAAGATGCAAGGAAAACAAGTCAAACAAATGGATTTATCAGGCTACAGAGCCAAGCCATCTCACTGCTAGGTTTCACAGACTGTTCAACCAGGTATCATAGAAGAAATAGCCAAGCCAACTACCAGTTGGGTTTATTAGGTTGTAAAGGAGGTGGAAAGGTTGACTTCTAAGCTATTGAGCCCAACCACAGAGCTATGGACACCTACGCCAGATCTAGCCTAACTTCTAATACATCTACACACCCAACACAAGGAAGAATCCCCTTCTCTACTACCCATTTCCTTAGGTCATGCCTTCTCTTCCAGTGATGTTCAGGGTATGCAGAGAAGAAAACTATCCCTATAGATATGTCTGTGTGGTTCCTTCTCACATTAGTGTTAGCAAGCTAATTTAGACCACATTCCCCACTCCCCAAACCAGTTCAAAGAAAGAACAAAATGGACACACAGCAAACCATAATGTCAACACAACAAAACAGGCTTCCACTCACTCTGTGACAGAGGATACCATTGCACAATGAGGAAACCACAGATGATCACTCTTTCTCATGAAATCAAGTGATCTCCACTGCTCATTTATTCAGCAATAAAGGAGACCACCAAACCTTTGCAAGGCCGAGGATAGTAACACAGAAAGTAAAAACCCAGAACAAAATGCGGTTATGTAAAAACATGACAAATACCAGCATGCATGAACTCCAAGGAAAACAAATAGAGAATGATCCCCAAAAAATCACAACGTTTTCCTAAAGGCCAGATGGTCCACTGGGAATGCACACTGAGGAAAGAAAACTGAAACGTAAAGGATAAGACTCGGGACAGTTCAAATTCCTGCGGGCTCCACGTGAATGAAGGATGGATGAACAAAACATCTCCCAGCTTCCCCAAAACATGACAGAAGATGAAACACACACTCATGAGGCAATGGCATACGGTTTTGGGCATTTTCTTGCCCATGCAGTCAAAACACAACATCTGAAACTGGGTGCTCTTTCCAATTCAAATTCCCCCATACTCTTCCCCTTCCATGCAATAACTACCTCAACCACATTCTGGCAGAAAATAAATGGTTGGGAAGAAAGACAAGAAAAACGGTAGTTGACAGTTTTTATGGGTTTTCCCCAAAGGCTCAAGGTTAAGCATTCCACCTCCCTGTTCCTTGTAAAATCATGCCCCCATCTCATTTTCATTGCATTGACATAGATGGTTGTGGGTTTTTCATTAATTTGCATAGTTACATGATGTTTACAAACATGCTTGTCTTAGCATAAAAACCATAGCAATCAACCAGGATCTCCTTTACACCAAACACTAATCAATGACAGGGCCTTGGCCTAATCCCCTTGTCATGATTCCATATATAATTTACATCATATACATTAATGCAAACAGGGTCAAAACTAGGGTGTTGCATTCCCCTTCCCCTTCAATAGCATTGTCCTCAGTTCTTTACAAAAATTTAACAATTGCTATACTGGCACCGCCCTCGGTGCTCTGGAAAACTTAACCAAAATAGATGTTCCAAGAGTCGCATGGAATCCTCCAGCTCTCACGTAGCTTATTCTGGACTGCAATGCATCCTCAACACCTTTTTCTATCCAACGACACGATCTGGAACTCGTCCAAGTCCTTGCTTGCATGCATCTGCACACACCATAGAATCTTTTTCTGGGTCTTGGGGAATCCTTCTCCTCAGCTTGGAACATTTCCAATGCCTTCTGAAACCAACAACATCTATTCCCAAGCCTCAAGAAATCAATCAATTCCTATGTTAGTATCAATAATATTTTCCAAAATTATAAATGAATCATAGGCACATGTATATTGACATAAAATCAACAAAAAGTTTCCAAGTGAACCAAATACTCATCTGCATAAGTGTTAAATTTTCATATGCTTAGCTAATACATCAGTATTTCATTTCATTTTTCATAACAAAAGCATATAAACATGATCACTGAAAGATAGACAAGCACAACCATACAAAAGGAACACAAAGATTTATCCTGGGAAAACCCTAAAGGGAAAAACCCAGCAAAAGCTTCCTCAATATAGATGCCCCAAAAAGATAAAAGATAAAACCAGCAAGGAGATCAAAGCATGATCCTCCTCCTTCTCTAGCTACTTCTCTTCTTCACTAATGCGCTACACAAGTGAGAGTGTGTGATCAAATGAGGAGAGCTACACCTCTATTTATATTCATCCGTTCACTTCAATTAATTCATCCGACATGTAGGCTCGAGTTAATCATGTAGGCTCGAGTTACACATGTAGGCTCAAGTAACCACACTGGGGTTCTAATGAACCACCTTTACAATTAAAGGGGACAACCTCATGACTCTTATTAGTTCTTCCGATTAGAAGCATCAGGGTACAAGATAATACAAGTGGTTCTCCCGGTAGGACCATCGGGGACCACAAAAGAGACATATAGAATATTCTTCGAAGTTACAATATTTCAACAATAAGTAGCTTCTTTTGGTTCCATAGGTGTCCGACTTGGCTTTATACAACCATGGCACTCACAACCCTGCCCCACCCCAGACCTGGGTGTGCATTAAAGGGTATCCAAATTTCTGCAAGCCTCAGATCACCTTTAAATACCTCTCAACTAAGGTCTAACAGCTCCATTCTTGAGCCTAACACCTCTTCGGGTGTTTTAATAGCAGATCCATTTGAGAGCCTGCACCTCCTCTAGGTGCTCACCAAGCTCAGGTGCTTCCCTTCAGAACACCACAATGAATTTAATTCACATGTCAGATTCATTCCTATAGGATGCTATCTATAATAAGATTTTCAAAAACATGGCTACATCATATGCTCATGTATAATTACAAAAAATGAAGCAGGATTTGCCAAGTAATCCAATACTTCTCTATATAGAATTTCATGGATGTGGTTAGCCCAGCTTCAGATCCTAACACCTCCTTGGGTGCTTGATGACAGCTCTAGCATATGGGCCTAGCACCATTCCTAGGTGCTTACCAATGCTCAGGAACTTACTTTCCCGACACCATAATACCTAGGGGTTATTCTCTTCACAGAGCCCCTGCTCTTGTGACAGTCCCCTTATGGCGTGAATGTGTGCAGAAAGAAGTCTATCTGGATGTCTTACTACCTGGGTGTCCCCAATGATGCATATCGGTTCCTAGATGAAAGGGGGGAACATAAGCTATGTACATCCCGTACATCCTTCCAGAGGAACCATGTATTCTCTGTACATATTTTCTTCATCTCACCTACATTACATACAAGCATGCAGTTCATATGAGATGTCATTATAAAATTTCAATCATAGGTTTCTAGACCTATTCCAAAGACATCCCTCTGAGAAGCTACGTACAACTCGTACATCCTTCTGAGGAGCCATGTACACCCAGTACATCCTTCCGAGGAGTTGTGTATCCCAAACACATCCTTCTGAGAAGTTATGTACTCCAAGGGCGTACTTCCACCATATCACCTGCGTGACATTCAAGTATGCAGTTTACATGAGATGTCATCATAAAATTGTAATCATAGATTTTCAAATCTATTTCATGCATGGATAAATTTCCCATTATCAAATGATCAATAACATTGATAGTCAAATCAAAATTTGAATTCACAATTCTGCTTCCCACAAAAAATCAGATATATTTTATTTTGTGCAACCATGAGATCACCCTCATAGTGTTTGGATTTTTCAAGTGGGGAGTACTCATCCCTTACTTACACATTGCTGCCCAAAACTTGGACATTCACATACAACATGTCATCTTGACACCATTTTAGATCAGCCAAATAGTTAATAATATTTACTTAACAATCATCAACAAAATTTTAAATCTGAAGTTCAAAAGTTAGATTTTAGTCATGAGATCCTTCTCACAGTGCATGGAAGTTTCATTCCTTGGTTTCATTGGGCACAGCCATGCTACTCTGTTTAGGTCATTCTACCTGAGTCTTCAGAAATTCCTCGTGTGCATGCCTATACACACAAGGGCCATTTCCTCATGGAACTACAAGTTCACATGCATGCTTCCTCAGCCCATACGTAGACTCAACTTTGCCTGCAAAGTATTCTTCAGTGATCTTCCTACAATACCCTGCAAATCCCACAAAAGATATTACATCTATTAACTTTCTTGGAGAAGGTCAATTCATCATGGCCTCAATCTTTTGAGGGTCTCCAGATATTCCTCCATCTGAAATAATGTGACCCAAATGATGAATTATATCTTCATAGAAGTCACATTTGCTCAAACCTGCATACAACTTATGCTTCCGGAGTAATTTCAAATTTAGCCTCAAATGTTCCACATGTTCTTCTTCATTATTAGAATAAATAAGAATTCCATCAAGGAAAACAAGAGCAAACCTGTCCAGATACTTACTGAAAACATTATTCATTAGGCACATGAATGTAGCTGGCACATTTGTGAACCCAAATGGTACCAGTACAAACTCATAAGATCCATACCTTTCTCTGAAGGTGGTCTTATGAACATATTTATCCTTGATCCTTACCTGCTGGTCACCAAATCTTAATTCAATCTTGGAAAATACCTTTGCTCTTCTCATTTGATCAAATAGGTCATCAATTCTAGGAAAAGGATACTTTTCCTTCACAGTGACTTTGTCAGCTGTCTATAATCAATACACAACCAAAGTGTATCATATTTCCCCTTCCAAACATGAATGGTTCTCCCCACGGGGACAAACTTGGCTTGATATGCTTCTTTTCCCACAACTTTTGCAACTGCATTTTCAGCTCTAGGATTTCTGGTATGCTCATCCTACAGGGTCTCTGGGACACTCATTCTATTTTGGGAACAAGATCAAAAGGTAAGATTAATGTCCTTTGGAGGAATCCCTGGAATTTCATTAAGAAAAACATTCCTGAATTCCTGTAGCATATGAAATCCATCCAACCTAGGAGTATCATACTCTGCTTCCTCCAAAACATGAGTTGCATGCACTCTGCAACCTTTCCCATAGAACTTCTTCATCTACATTGCTGAAAACTTCCTTCTATAGATCACTTCTAGAAATCCTTTTACAACCTTTAGGTTTCCTTCGTCATCCAAGCACTCAAAAGTCTTGTTGTAACAATAAAGCTTTTATCTATGTGATTCCAGCCAATCCATTCCAATGAGGACATCATATGATCCAAGTGGCAGAACATTCAGATCTGCACAGGTGACTAACCCATCCATGACCAATGGACATTTAATTATCACCTCACTGATCTTCTTCTTAGTTCCAATGGCTAGTTGGACTAACCATGATATTCTATGCTTTGACTTCTTCAAAGGGCACATCTCAACAAATCCAGGGGTAATATAGTTGTGAGTCGATCCAGGGTCAATCAAAACAGAAATAGTATGTTCAATGCTCTCACCCTCAACTTCGACCACAGTTGAGTTATGACCTGCCTGGTGGTCTTCTAACAGTGCAAAATTTTTAGGAATGATCCTTGCTTCCTGGCCCATACTTTCAACTTCTCGATTGCTAGGGACTTGACCCTCATTCTTATTCTCAAGTGGACAAGTCCTGTGCAGATGGGGTCCTTCACATCCCCAACATTTGAGTGGTTCCTTTAGCTTTTCCTTCATTATTCTGGCCGATTCAATCACAGCTTGTGATGGCTGCCTTCGATTGTTCAGGAGGTGAGAAGGTTTAAAACCTGTCTTCCTTGGGTTAATATTCTCATTCTTCTTGTGGAAATTTTTCCTACTCCCTTCTGCCTCTGTTAACTGATGCCAAAATTTTATTTGCCTTTGGAGATCTGCCACATTCTGCAGCATGGCTGTAATCAACTGGTTTTGTTCTACCATAGCTTTGAACAACCTTTTATTTCCTTCCTTGCAATCCTGTAACTCTTTCCTCAATATTCTTATGGTAATTTTAGCATCTGGGAAACTCTATTGTTCCCCCTTCCGAACAGTCTCAGCTCCATGACGTTGGGTATTGTAAGCTGACGTTACATACCTTTCTTCATGTGGACAAATCCAATGCAAATGGGGTCCTTCGCATCTCCATCATTTGAGCGGCATTCTACCCTCTTGTGGATCCCTTGGATTTTCCCCCATAGCATCCTTCCTATGTCCATAGGGATCCTATACGTCATCCATGTTGTTATTATTTTTGGCACTGATCTTCTTTGACCCTATTGGTTGGACCAAGATCAACTTTTCAATCTGCACTATGACTCTGCAAAATGTGTTAACAACGGCATTTGTTAGTCAATCTCAGAAATTCAAAAAATTACTTACCAACTGCTTATTGTAGGCATAAACAGTCATGATCGTAGTAGAATTCAAATCATGGTCACGGTGCATTTCATCAGGTTGGCTCCGTTTAGCAATTCTGCTAAATAACACTTCTTTCTCATGGTAGCTTTCTTTCTGCAACTAATTTCCTTGGCACTTTATACTAGTGCTGCAACCTTTTCTCTGAAAACTGTAGAAATAATAGATCAATGCTATGAGAAATGATGCTAAGAAGAAGCACAGGAAATAGATCTTGCTACTAAGAATTCTTACAAGCATACATAGGAAAAATAGAGAGAAGAAAAGAGACTGAATCACATGAATGAAGAGATGAATATTGGTGTGTATCCTTCCATTGAATAATGATGAATAATAGTTTACATAAATAGTACATCCCTCATAGGAAAATAGAATTGTATGGAAACAACTCATAAAGCTCAAAAAGGCTGACTTACCAAAATATAGCAAACCCCCATAGGTGGCTAAAGCACTTCCCAAATCTATCAAGGACCTCATGAGTTGGAAAAACATGAGTGATTTGTCAAGGAGATGGAAAAACATGCTAATCTTAGAAAATGGATAAAAACTAATGGAGGATGGGTTGGAAACAAAAGCTATCAGTTTCCTAGTTGACTACCTTTTATCTTATCCATAGAAAAGCAGAAAAAGCAGAATAAAGCAGAATATGTTGTAAAGTGCTGGATGGTCAAAAGGTGGTCAAGATCAACCCAGAATTAGAAATAAATCATTCCTAGGATATAGATGGCATGTATTGAATTTAAGGTGCAAGTGGATGCCAACTAATTAAGCTAGTGGGTGAATAATTAATCAAATAATGATTAATTATTTTATCCTAAGTTATGAGTGGGTTTAATATATTCCAACACCCCCCTATAAGTCTGACTTTATGATGGTATGACAAAAAATATGGATGCATATAGGGCCCAGCAACAAGGCTATGGTTACCCTTTAACAATTATTATGTCCAGAAAAGTGAGGAAAGAGGAAAAATCACGTGGGGAAAATCCTCCCTCAAGATAGGACAAGGCACAAAATTTGAAATATGTCTTCAACATATCTTCATCTTCACTTTAATGAGCTGAATGAACTGCTTTTGGATGAAGGACTTGCTGAAGAAATCATGAACTCCATGATCATGCGCTAGAGTGTAGAACCTGCATGAAGGAAGAGGAGAGACTCCTTGTATCTCATCAACTGATGATGTAGGAGCATTATCTGAATTCTTCTTTCCACTATCAAACTCTGATCTGCAAACATAATCTGAAATGGAAAATATATATGTGCATACTCCTTTCCAAAGAGTACAAAAATTAAGACAATTTATTTCACACCCAATTCCCTGAATAGCTGCAAAATTGTGATGTGGATCACATGTCAATCTTCCAATATGATGTATAACTTTTCCATATATGATATGAGGATGATAAAAATCTGATATATCATTAATATTATCATATGGAACAGCAAGGACAAAGGCTTCAATGGCTCCATGAGGATATAGGTCCAGACTAGGAAAACTATGAGCAACTAAGGAAAAATGATAGGTGTAAAAATATGAATGATGGATGGGCATAGGATCTGAAACATAAGTGTTTAGAACATATCCAAACATGTTTAATATCAGTCCAAATATGACTAAGTTCGTGTATAACCAGCCACATAAATATAGGAAAGACTTCAAACCATGTAAGGTAAATATCATTGCATAAGAGACCAATGAGGAATCAACTAGTGAACTTGGGATTGCATAGTCTTAGGATTATTCATATGTATGGTAGATGGTATGGATGGTGGTATGATATGTGTATAAACCTGCAAATATGCTTCAAAATCAGAATCCCGAGGATCACATATAAGCATATCAATAGACTCATGGGAATACACTGGTAATGAATCCTCTGTATGAAAGGAGGAAAGAATGAGATGTTCACAATTTTCAAGAAGGCTCTGAGTATTGATTCCAAGAAAAAAGGAGGATATTCTGAAGCACATGATATTAAGTAAGGTAAGTGGTATGACACACGTAAGGCTTGATTTGTCCAAGCAAATATCCTAGAAATCACTGGGTTGCGCACCATCAATGAGAAAGGTATGCACAAAGTGTGAAGGATATGGCACATAGATCTCATAATCCAAGATAGAAGATTTAGAGAAAAATGAATGGGTGATAGGATCATCATAAATATCAATATCAGCTCCATATGTTACTTCTTTTTCATCATTAGTACCACAAGAAGAAAAATCACCTTCAAGAGACACAGAAAAAGATGGCTCTTCAATATTTGCTTCTTCATGGAAGGAGGAAGCATTCGAATCAAGGAGAGTAGCAGCAACATGAAATGTATGAGAAGCTTCTTCATTATTATCAACTTCATCAGAGAATCTAGAGGCCAATAAATCTTGAGAGAGAGATTAAGAGGAGATGCTAGGTTCGCTCCATGCTTCATCTTCTATTTCCTGCAAACCAAAGGCTTTGTCCAAATTCTTCCAAAGCTCAAATGGATACTCAGTAGAATATATGAGATGATATATATTTGGAGACATTCCCAAACACATAATTACATAATCTCTATCACAATTATTAATCCAATCAATCTTCTCTTCATAAGACTCAGGTTCACTCAATGCACCAATGGAGACATCAAAGAGACATTACCTCTTCAAGTATGTGCTCATCTTTGGATTCCAATTAGCATAGTTGAAAGGAGATAGTAGAGGAAATTTTGAATCCATATTGAAGTTGTTGATATGCTCTAGGAGATACTCTCTGTAACCTGCAAAACAAACTAGGAGAAAATCTTGTAAGCTAGACAAGATCTTCTTCAGAGAGGGATAGGAGACTGGATGCGCTCCTCAACTTTGTAGAACTTGATCACCTTGCTGCTCTGATACTTTGTATAATATGGCAAGGCTTTGCTCCCTGTAGCTCTAATACCATGTATAAATATATCAATGCTATTAGTAATGATTCTAAGAAGAAGCACAGGAAATAGATCTTGCTACTAAGAATTCTCACGAGCATACACATGAAAAATAGAGAGAAGAAAAAAGACTGAATCACATGAATGAAGAGATGAATATTGGTGTGTATCCTTCCATTGAATAATGATGAATAATAGTGTACATAAATAGTATATCCCTCATAGGAAAATCGAATTGTATGGAAATAACTCATAAAGCTCAAAAAGGATGACTTACCAAAATATAGCAAACCCCCATAGGTGGCTAAAGCACTTCCCAAATATATCAAGGACCTCATGAGTTGGAAAAATCATGAGTGAGTTATCAATGAGATGGAAAAAAAATGCTAATCCTAGAAAATGGAGAAAAACTAATGGAGGATGGGTTGGAAACAAAAGCTGCCAGTTTCCTAGTTGACTAGCTTTTATCTTATCCATAGAAAAGCAGAAAAAGAAGAATCTGTTGTAAAGTGTTGTATACTAATTCTATATGGTCAAAAGGTGGTAAAGATCAACCAAGAATTATAAATAAATCATTCCTAGGATACAGATGGCATGTATTGACTTTAAGGTGCAAGTGAATTCCAACTAATTAAGCTAGTGGGTGAATAATTAATCAAATAATGATTAAATATTTTATCCTAAGTTATAAGTGGGTTTAATATATTCCAACAAAAACTATTCACTTGGCCCATCCAGGCCCAATTTTGTAACCAATAGGCTCCGATACCACTCTGTCACGTACCCATACCCCATTTTCCCTCAGAATTACAAATTTCATCAAGAACCTTTGTTTTTCGTTGAAACACAAGGCATGGCCGTGAAATTATTCTCGACATTTCTAACACTGTCATGCTCCCTACCATATTCCATTGATCAGTTCGACGATTTGCAAGGAAATATCTCAAAGGAGATCGGACGACGAAGAGAAAACACGACAGAAATCAACAATCAAAAACTGTTCCGCATCCAGAATCAAATCAACGGCTCAGAATCATCCTGCAAAAATCAATGGTGCGAAAAAACTTGAGTTGCGGAATTGAGGAAATATTTAAATTGTGATCCTACATCCCACATCCCGCATCCCGTATGCGAAAAGGAATTTGCGGAAGTAAAATTGCGAAGAGCAGAGTTTACCGAATTTCATTTCTACATCTCGCATCCTGCATCCCGCAAGTTGCGGAAAAGAAGTTGCGAAAGGAAAATTACAGAAACCGAGATCTGCAAACCCTACATCCCGCAAGTTGCAGAAGGAAAATTACAGAAACCAAGATCTGTGAAACCTGCATCCTGCATCCCATAAATTGCGGAAAGAA
Source organism: Pseudotsuga menziesii (assembly GCA_001517045.1). Taxonomy (NCBI): domain Eukaryota; kingdom Viridiplantae; phylum Streptophyta; class Pinopsida; order Pinales; family Pinaceae; genus Pseudotsuga; species Pseudotsuga menziesii. The sequence continues at coordinate 181,823 of LPNX010687680.1, forward strand.
AGTTTTCTAGAAGAAAATTCAACTTTTAAACTGAATTCTTCGATCAATTTGATCATTCAGGCCACCACCGTTCCGGCTAATCTAACCCTGCAACTTAGTTTAAAATGCATTGAAGGAAACATATATAGATGCATACAATTGCAGTCATACAATGGATCAATTCATCCATTGAACACATTAAACATGTTAATCATATTCCATCAAGCAATTACAAATGTAGAGTTGAACACAGGGATAATATAGAATTCATTGAACTTAAAAAATACACAGATGTGTAAGCATTATACATATTTATAGGAATAAAATACATAAATCAAAGAATTCAACATGTTCATCACAATTCATTAAACAAATACAGTTGCAGAGATTGCACACAAGAAATACTTATCTTGAAAATAAATTTTCTGTAGCTAGCTATGTCGCTGCAATGTTCCACCCAACCATAGGCCAGTGTGCTCATCAATCTCTCAGCAGCACTACCACCCCCCACCTGGGAATGATTTCCATAAGGAATAAGGGACATTAGCAGGCTCACACATAGCCAAAGATACAACAAAACTCAGCTAAGCCAACATGGTTGGGATTATCAAGCTGCAAGGAAAACAAGTCAAACAGATGGATTTATCAAGCTACAGAGCCAAGCCATCTCACTGCTAGGTTTCATGGAATGTTCAACCAGGGATCACACAAGACACATCCAAGCCAACTACCAGTTGGGTTTATTAGAATGTAAAGGAGGTGGAAAGGTTGACTGCTAAGCTAGTGAGCTCAACCACAAAGCTATGGACACCTGCACCAGATCTAGCGTGACTTCTAATACATCTACATACCCAACACAAGGAAGCATCCCCTTCTCTGCTACCTAGTCCCTCAGGATATGCCTTCCCTTCCAGTGTTGTTTGGGGTATGCAAAGAAGAAAACAAGCCCTCTAGATCTGTCAGTGAGGTTCCTTCTCACATTAGTGTGAGCAAGCTAATTCATACCACATTCTCCACTCCCCAAACTAGTTCAGAGATAGAACAATATGGACACACAGCAAACCACAATGTCAACACAACAAAATAGGCTTCCACTCACTCTGTGACAGAGGAGACCATTGCACAATAATACTGAGGAAACCACAGATGATCACTCTTTCTCATGAAATCAAGTGATCTCCACTGCTCATTCTTTCAGCAACAAAGGAGACCACCAAACCTTTGCGTGACTGAGGATAGTAACACATAAAGGAACAACCCAGAACAAAACACGGTTCTGCAAAAATAGGACAAATACCAATGCGCATGAACTACAGGGAAAACAAAATAGAGAATGATCCCCCCAAAATCACAACGTTTTCCTGAATGTCAGATGGTCCACTGGGAATGCACATTGAAGTAAGAAAACTGGAACGTGAAGGATAAGACTCAGGATGGTTCAACTGCATGCGGGCTCCACGTGAATGAAGGATAGATGAACAAAATTTCCCGCAGCTTCCCCAAACTGTGAGGGAAGATGAAATGCGCACTCATGAGGAAATGGCATACGGTTTTTGGTGTTTTCTTGCCCATGCATTCAAAACATGACATTCAAAACTGGGTGCTCTACCCAATTCAAATTTCCCCATACTCTTCCCCTTCCATGCAATAACTACCTTAACCACATTTTGGCAGAAAATAAATGGTTGGGAAGAAAGACAAGAAAAAGGGTAGTTGACAGTTTTGATGGGTTCTCCCCGAAGGCTCAAGGTTAAGCATTCCCCCTCCCTATTCCTTGTGAAATCATGCCCCCATATCATTTTCATTGCATTGACATAGTTGGTTGTGGTTTTTTTATTAATTTGCATAGTTACATGATGTTTACAAACATTCTTGTCTTAGCACAAAAACCATAGGCATCAACCAGGATCACCTATACACCAAACACTAATCAATGACAGGGCCTTGGCCTAAGCCCCTTGTCATGATTCCATATAATATTTACATCATATACATTAATGAAAATGGGGTCAAAACCAAGGTGTTACAATGAGATAGGTGCATATAGGGCCCAACAACAAGGATTTCGTCTCCCTTTACCAATAATTATGTCAAGAAAAGGGAGGAAAGAGGCAAAACTACATGGGGAAAATCCTCCATTAAGGAAGGAAAAGGCACAAAATTTGAACAACATATATTCAACATATATTTTTCTTCACTTGAATGAGCTAATTGAACTGCTTATTAAAGAATAATTTGATGAAGAAGTTGTGAACTTGATGATCATGCGCTAGAGTGTAGTTTTTGCAAGAAAGAAGAGAAGAGACTCCTTGTAGCTCATCATCTAATGAAAGAGGAGAATTATATGAATTCTTCTTGATGCTAACATACTTTGATCTGCAAACACAATCTGAAAATGAAAAGAGATATGTGCATACTCCTTCACAAAGAGTAGAAAAATAAACACAAACAGTAACACAATCAGTTCCTTGTATAGCTGCAAAATGGTGAGATGACCCATGCATCTTCTTTTCAATATGTTGTAGCACCTTCCCAATTCTGAAATGAGGCTGAAATGAATTTGAAATATCATAAATATTATCATATAGAACAACAAATACCAAAGGTTTAGTGTCTCCATGAGGATATAGGGAAATAGTAGGAAACGATTGAGTAACAGGGGGGAAACGATGAGTGTAAGAATTTGAATAATGGATGGAATTGAGATATGAATAATAAGTGTTTATAAAATATCCAAACATGTCTAATATAATTCCAATTATGACTAAGGTCATGGATAACCAATCAATGAAAAATATGCAAGACTTGAAACCACTAGATATAAGTAGCACTACATAGGAAACCAATGAGGAATCAACTAGTGAACTTGGGGTTTGTATAGTATTAGGAATATTCAAAGGTATGGTAGACGGTATGGAGGATGTCATAATATTCATATCATATTTCAAACATGCTTCTAAATCAGAATTATAATCATTTGAGTGAAGTGAGGAAGAGTAGCAGAAAGACAAGTCATGATCTAATGAAAAATCAGAATCATTGGGAGATTAATCTAGTCGAATGATAGGTGGATTATTCAAGAAATAAAATGAGATTTATGATTCTAATATATCGGAAACCTGATATATATCAGATATTTAAGGAAACAATTTAACTCTGGCACTCAAGGCATAGTTCATATTAGCTTGGAACTATGCACTATGACAGTGTTCTCAGGATTCCACAAGATTCTCTAGCTCATATGGAACTTCGATGTTATGCTTCTCATGTAACTGAGACATGATGTACATATTCTTGAAACATTTTTTCTGAGAATGAAATCCCTTGCTGCAATAAGAACACTTGGATGTGCTCCATTTATTCTTGACTTTCTTCATTGAACCTTCATCAGTAGGCTTCGAACTTTCATCTTCATAATCTGACTTCGGCTTCTTCTCTTTCACTATTTGTTTCTCTTTTGACATGACATTCTTACTTACTTGAAATATGAGAGCATGATCCTTACCATTGTGTATTCTAAAAGTACCCATCTGGATCAATTTATCTTTCTCATTTGTCAATGAATCAACGAATGTACTCAAAGAAGGCATTTCCAATTTCAAATAACAAGCCTAGTAGTATCAAAAGTAGACACATAAATCAAGAGTATTTAAGACACAATTTTGAGAGGATGGAAAGAATAAATTGATATTAATTCTTCTCCATCCCACTTTTCTTGAGAAATAGAACAAGTGGCTTGAATTTTTTGAAGAACCCTTCAATGGATTCAAATATGCTTGGAATCAATGAGAATAATTCATTCTCCAATTGATGTGCTCTTATCTTATCTTGTACTCCAAAGAGAGACTCAAGTTTGGTCCATACTTGGTTTGGAGTGGTCAAACCATCTAGATGAAAGAGTATATCAGGAGAAATAGAGAGGGAAAGAAATCCATAGGCTTCATCCAACCTGATATGCCACTAAGATTTCTCAACAATAGCATTAGGCTCATTCTCCAAATCCAAAGGAACTATGTATAGTCCCTTACTATGCAATAGGATGCCAATTTCGGATTTCCATTCATGATAGTTGAAGGGAGTCAAGATCAAAGATGAAGAGGAATCCATGCTAAGAAGTGATGCACTCAAGAAGATACTCTTTGCAACCTGTACAAATAAAAATTAGGAGAAAATATTGTATGCTCAATTCAAGCTCTTCCCTAGAGAGGGGTAGGAGACTATATGCGCTCTGATGTAGAGTACCGATAGCTCCTCAACTTTGTCGAAATTGAGAAACCTTTCTCTCTGATACCATGTACAAATAATATCTCTGATACTATGAATAAACAGATCCTTGATTCTAAGAAGAAGCACAAGATGTAGATATAGTTATAAAGATAATTCTCACAAGCATGCACAAGGAAAATATAGAGAAGAATAAAAAGACTGAATACAAGAGAACAATAGTAATTGACTATTGATAAAAATGAATTGATGATTATTACAATATTAATACATCCTTATAAAGGAAAATATAGTTTCTAGAATACAACTCATGCTAGCTCATAAAGCATACTTACTAAAATATGATAGACCCCCATAGCTGACTAAATCATTTTCCAAATCAGTCAAGGACCTCATGAATTGGCTAAAGCATGAGAGAGTTGTCATGAGTGATGGAAAAACATGCTAATCATGAAATATGAAGAGAAAATCATGGAGGATGGGTTGGAAACAAAAGATAGCAGATTCCTAGTTGACTAGCTTTACCTTATCCACTAAAAGGCAGAAATCAAGTAGGATAAAGACATAATATGCCAAAAGGAATAGTTACTAAATATGGCAGTCAATAAAGTGGGAGGGATCTAGCCAGAATCGAGATAAAGGAACTCCTAGATTTTATATGGAAAGTGTTGACCAAGTGGTGCAAGTGGATGCCAACGATTTAGGATAGTGGATATGAAATTAATAAAAAATGATTAAATATTGTTATCCTAAGTATGGAGTGGGTTTATAATATTCCAACACACAAGAGGGGAAATAGATATTCCATCATGATTCGTTCAACATCATATGACTGGCCAATCAATCATAAATATAGGAGAGAGGGGGAACATTTAAGAAGATCTTTCAGATTCGAGAAATTATGTCTCTCTCACCTAAAATTTCAACCCCTCATGTAGCAATGGTGGAATGGATTTCAACCACATGAAGGAACTCTAATGCTAAAATTCCAACATAAATTGAAATACATCAAAGAACAAGTCAAATCCTAGAACAAAGAACATTTCAAAGATATTCATCTTGAAAAGAAACAAATAGAATCCCAATTAGAATACATCCAAAGGACTATTATGAAAGAGGGATACTTGGACCATCTCAAGGAGGAAGAGAAAAAACTGCAATAAGATATGGACACAAGAGAATCTTAGGAAGAAACCCTCCAAAAATCAAAATCTGGAAATATTTGGCTTAAGGAGGGTGAGTGAAACTCCTATTTTAAGTTTCATGTCACAATTCAACACAGACAAGAAAACAAGATTGTCCATTTAAAAAAAGAAAACAACTCAGAAGCTGAAAAACATGTAGGAAAAAAAGAAGTCCTCATCAATCAACTTCATACACTTGATGGAAAAACTAGACTTGGATTGAAATACATCAATGGAGGAAATTATCAGACACATCCCACCATTCATTTCACAAGGACAAAACAACTTGCTGCTCAAACCCTTCAAAATGGTAGAATTGGAAGAACCAGTCAAACACATGAAAAATGATAAAGCCCCAAGTATGGATGGTTTTACCACCAACATTTTTCATGATTTCTTGGATACAATTAAAGTGGAAGCTCTGAAAATTACACAGGATCCAAGGAAGACAAAGAAGTAACTGAAATCCTTCAACTCAGCATTCCTCTCTCTGATACCTAAAGAAAATGGAGCTAACTCCCCAGGTAAATTTAGACTCCATAACTCTTTGTAATGTTATTTTCAAAATCGTTACTAAATCCATCGCAAATAGACTCAAGCCTCTCCTACCTTTCTTAATATATCCGTAGCAATCAAGGTATGCAGAGGGAAAGCAAATTGTTGGCGGAATACTCCTTTAGCATGAAGTAATCCACTTCCTCAAAATCACCAAAAACATGGAATGCTAATCAAATTGGATCTCTCCAAAGCCTTTGACAATTTAAACCGGATATTACTGAAAAATATGTTGCTGGAATTTTTTTTTTCCACCATTGGGTAAAATGGATCATCAACCTAATCTCAACAATGTTTTACTACATTATAATCAATGATACCACCTCCAAGACATTCCATCCTTCTATAGGAATCATACAAGGAGATACACTCTCCCCCTTTCTTTTTGTTCTCATGGATGAAGGTCTAGGGCGTATTCTTAAATCCAAAAACCATGCTCTTGAAATCAAAGGTATTTATCTTCATCCTAGCATGGCTCCCCAAACCCATCATCAGTTCGTGGATGACACCATGCTCATGGGATGTGCCTCGGTGTAGGAAGCCAAAGCCGTCAAAGAAAGTCTCCAAAAAAATTTCTTGGCTAGTGGGTTGGACATTAACAAAGAAAAGTCTCATATTTACTTCTTCAATACTTGTAAAATCACCAAACGCAACATTCTTCAAATCATGGAATATCTTAAAGGATCTCTACCCACCATATACCCCGAGGCCCCTCTATAAGACTCCATAGTCAAACAAGTGTCTTGGAAAGATATTCTAGACAGAATGAAACAAAAATTACGCTGTTAGACCTTTAGATCCTTCAGCTTCCCCAACCATATCATTCTCATTAAAGTTGTTCTACTAGCCACACCCATGTACATATTCGTTGTTCTTACTTCTACCAAGTCAATCCTCAAAATTATTTTTTCCATGCAATGTACCTTCCTTTGGGGAGGTTCAGATAACCACAAAAAATGATCTCTCATGGATTGGAACTCTATCTTTACCCACAAACTTGTTAAGGGAATAGGCCTTTGAGATACTGAAACCAGTAACAAAATATTCAATGCCAAAATATGGGGGAGATGGATCTCCCACTCCTTAGAGCCTTGGACTCTCCTATGGCATGTAAAATATGCTCCTAGCGGGGCTAAATAGAACCTAATTTGATTCTCAGAAAATGTCAAAGGATCCCACATATGGAAATCAACACAAGCCAATGACTCTCATATTCATCAATTCATCTTTTGGGAGATCTGCAATGGAGAATCAACATAATTTTTCTTAGACTCTTGGAATCAACAAACCCCTTTGGTGGAAGAATACAAGACTCCTATTCTAAGGGAGAAACTCTTATCCATACAAAAAAAAATTCAAAGACATGTGGATAGAGGAAGAAAACGAAGGACACTTTATGAGATGGAAAAACTTAAGTTGGTGGCAAGCACTCAGTCTTGAAGAAGACATCCAAGCTTTCTTGGAAATTCTTCAAACTTGAAAAATCTGGGTGCACAATTGCTCTGAAAAGATCAGATGGGGATTCTCTCAAGAAGGTACTTTCAATTTGAAATAAGTTGCTCTGCTACTCTCTAATCCCTCAAATGAGTCCTATGCCGAAAAATGGAGGAAGGTGTGGAAAGTCAACCTTTGGCTTAAAATATCCTCCTTTCTTTGGCTCCTACTTCGCAGACACATACTAACATGGGAAAACAAACTAAAAATAGGTTACATAGGTCCATCCTGGTGTTGTATGTGCATAAAAGAGGGGGAATACATCATTCACCTACTAGCTGAATGCAACTTTGTTGATCAAAAATGGAAAAATGGGGAAAACACCTTCAAGAAATTAGCCAGAATGAAAGGGCTTCTAGACCATTCAGTTTCCAACTGGACCCATAATCCTTTTAGAAGCACACTCCTCAATAGACTATGGGAACTATTTCCATTATTTGTGGTGTGGGAACTCTGGATAGAATGAAACCATAGGATATTTGAAAACAAGTCAAGGAAGGAAGAATATGTCTGGCTCACATTGAAGAAACACATTATCAAAACTCTCAGACTAAAAGCAAGGGGAGACAATGATCTCGCCTCCAATGATAGTGAAACTCAAATACTTCAAGCATTGGGCATCTCTTCTAATCCATAATACATTGGCATTCTCAAACCGAAAATAATCAACAAGGCCTCCCCAAATTTTTGGTCCCCTCCTTCCTCTGGCCCTTTCAAACTCAATTTCGATGGTGCTTCAAAGGGTAACCCAAGCCCATCTGGATTTGGAGGTGCAATCAGGAATCATCATGGTGAAATTCAAGGGGTCTTCTGGGGATCCTTAGGATTCTCTACCAATAATTCTACTGAGCTATATGGGATTCTGTTTGGACTCGCATGGGCTCTCAAACATGACTGGACTCCTCTCATTGTAGAAGGATACCCTCTTCTAATCATCAACATGGCTAACAAGATTCAATCGGGCTCAACAAGAAGCATAGTAGCAAAGAATATGACATTGGAAAGTATACTAGGAACATTAAAATCAACTTTTGTAGCAAATCCAACAGTAGTATTCCAACATGTGAGAAGAAAATCTAAGATATTAGCGGACTCCATTGCCAATCATGTAGTAACAAATGACAAAGATATCCAACAATTATGTTGGGAGGAAAATATTGATCCAACATTAAGAGAAAACTGGAAAAATATTGCTTCCCAAGATCTTGTTATCCCAAATGTGAGTGCTTAACATGGAAAAGGAAACCGACATGATAGAGAGAGGGAATATGCCCCGGCAAGAGGCATTCCTTCTCTTTAACCTCCTTTGTTTAAATTCCCGACCGATATGAAAGTCTTGCATACAGGCTTGTGCGAGGTCTCTGAACCCTGTTATGAAAAAGTCATGAAAGGTTACCTTACCATGCTCTAGTTCACATGGCCCTGGTACTTGGGCGCTGTAACAACCCTACATTTCATAAATAAATAAAAATTATTTATTGCATGTAACTTTAAAAGTTCCTAGGAAATAATTCCAAGAGAAATTATACTTCATTTACTCCCTTTATCATGATGATAATGGCTTATTTGCACTCTGCAAGATTTATGTGCCTATGTTAGTGTTTATCATTCCATGCTTCTTTTTACGACCTTTGTCGATATTTCGTCTTACATTCTGGTTGATACCACTTTGTGGCAAAAACTAATTTTAGAACTCTGTTGGTTGCAAAGTTGTAAAACTGTTTCCGTTCTTGATGTTTTTTTCCTACCTATGAGTTGTGAAAGGGAATGGTTACAGACTTACTTGGACTTTAAGGTTAACGCATGAACCATCGTCTCGCTTGTGTGGGTGAATGAGTTCACACTCTCAATTTTACTAAGGGTAAATACTAACTCCAAGGTATTGCAATAAAGTATGCAATTAAGGTGGAACACCAAGGTTTGACAACCAAATCTAAACCAATCGTAAACTAGAACACCCTACCAAACTATAGACTATGCTATAAATTAAAAATCGAGTTACAATTTCTAAAGAAGTATACAAAAGTGCAAAAGGGTTCTTGAATGCAAAGGATGTTGACTAGGAAAATTAGACGTAACAGTTTGTTACGGTATGAGCTACATATTGAATGCTCCCTAAGGAAAGCCATGTGGGTTCCTTTACTTCCTGAACTGGCGGTCAAAAGGTTTAAGAAAAACCCTAAGGGTTTACTGTTTATTCAAAAAATGCGGAACTTGTCCAAGAAGCTTTGTTCTTTTATTTTACGCTCTGTGAAACTCTGTTGGTTTCTTTGCTTGCTCGGCTACGTAGCTTCAATGGTGCTTCCAAAGGAAGGAGCCGAGTTTCTCTTTATCCTTACTTGTACACTCGTGAGACCTTGTCGGTGCTGTCGATTACGTTTATGGGAAAAATAAGCTTTCATAACCAGGTATGGTCTACTCCTTCTAGTGATGATAAATTTTTCTTAAGTCGTAGTTTGTTTTTCATTAAAAATACATTGTTTAATCTCCGTAATGTGTATGTGCAGGAGAGTTCTAGATACATGCTCTGCGACTATAATTTTTTTAGTTGGATGTGCGTTGAAAAACCTTATGGTCTGGTAAGTCTTGTTCCTGGTCTCTTCATCGCTCTGTGGTTGCAACTCCATGACTTGTTATGCATTTGTTGAAACGTTGGGGTTTTCATGTATGCGCCTATTCATCTATATGAGAGTGATAATGTTCCTTTGGTAGCCATGAGGCTTTAGTTTACAGATTGTAAAGAGGAAAGCCATTCAACATTGAAGTTGATGGATGGTGTTACTTTTATCTTGGTAACTTGAAGTTATGACAGGTTTTTTGGTTTTGAAAGAAAACAATCTACGACTGTCTCTATGGATAAATATTTAAATTTGAAGGACCTAGTGAGGGATTGTATAGCACCTTGTTTTAATTCAATGAATACTGTAAGCTCATTCATTTAAATGCGACTGTGTACACTTTGGTAATAGATGCAATCTATTTGGTTTTCAGTCTTTGTTTACAATTTGTGAAAGTTTATAAATGAGGTGGCTATGAGGCTCTTACTGTCTTGTTCGGTTTCGAAAAGAGCCGCAAATCCAGTTTCAATTATATATTTATGTTCCTCAAATCGAGCATTGTTTTCTAAAGTTTGAAAGATGACCTGTGAGGGTTTTGTATCTATTTTAGTTTTTTTTTACATAAACAAAGTCTTTGCAACACTGTGTAGTGGCCCTGAGGCCTCTATCCTATTGCATGCATTCCTGAAAAAGAAATATATGGCTAAGGAGACATTGTCAATAACTATTACTGTTTATTTATTTTTAAAAGAGGTTTTAAGAGTAGCCCGTGAGGCTTTATAATTCAACCATGAATACTTATATTAGTTATACAGTATTGAAATCTTATTTTATTTCGTAGTGTAGTTATTTTCCTCAAAATGATAAATAGTAGGACATAGAACCTTGGAGAAGTTTTCTAAAATATTAAAAACTTCTTAGGTTGTGAAGCCTCTTTTATTGTTTATACTAGTTTTATAAAACAAAGGGCCGTAAGGCCACTGTCACAGATGAATATTGTTAATTATTCTCAGCAAAGGGTTTTGGTAACTTGTAAAAGACCCATGAGGGTTTCACAGTTGGATCTTGACTTTGCAATTCGTTATTTGTCCTTAAATTATAAAAAGGGTTTAGTTTTAAAATATGTTGGCCCTAAGCCTATGCTTATCTTGTTGCTTTCTTGATAGCAGCCGTAAGGCCATACTTTGTTTAAAGATTATGAAATCATCATTAGGTTAATTAGACTTCCCTTTCTAGAAAGGGACGATACAGGTTTTCTTAGTGGATAAGACTAATTTTAAAACCAGAGATATAAGCCCTAAGGATGCTAGGTTTTAAATCTATAAGTGATAAACTACATATAACAATACCAATTCGGCTTACATCCTGTAACCAGTACTACAACCTGTCGATAAACTCAATTTAGTATTTCAAGAAAATGATGTTTTTTTTAATGAGATTTGAAAACTAACTCAATTATTAATTTGATTTACAGTTTTCCTTACCTTTTGTATTTAGGGTTTTGGATTTGAACCAGATGGTTTACTTAATGATTCCAGCTTGAAGTTAAACAAGTTTATCCTGATTATGCCATATATACTAAGTGTATTTTTATTACAGGCCTAAATCCTCAGTACGTTTGGCATAAGTACTATTTTTGTTTCAAATAAGAAACCATGAAGTTAGCTTATGAATTCTATACAAGTCTTACCCTTATTAGGATTTATCAGTTTATATTTTTATATTTTACTTATATGCCTCTGTAACTAGATGTATAATTTATAATAACCTCTATACATGTTATGAATATTATATTAGCTTTTGCAATAGATCTCATAAGGTGTTTTTCAAAGGTCTTCACTAAAAAATTAACTGTTATGTTCTTTAAAACCCTAAACTAATAGATAATTACCAAGGTAGGTTTAAGAAGAACTGAGATAGACATATTCATAATTAAAAATGCCAAATACAGAAAATAGTATTGTGTTAAGTTAAAAATGACTTAGCAGAATAAATTTCATATTTCTTCTATTAGAAATAATAAAGGTTAATTTTCAAAAGCTCTATAGCTGATAACAAATTTCAGATAGGAAGTACAGGTAAGGACAATAAACTATCAATATAAGAATGGAATATACTGAACATACTTCCAAACTACAAACGTAGAATTAAATCATCATTAAAATAACAACAATTAGAACCTAGATAATATGCAGAAGGGGACAATGCCCAAAGGAGACCGTTCCACCCAACCTTCTCCTGAAGCAGCCAAAGTTACTTACTTAAGACCCCCGAGCCTGTTCATTAAACTACTAGGACGAAGATCTCTGGATATAGCCCACACAACAAACTTGATGTAACTTAGCACTCATTAGGAGACTTAACTCAACACTTCCACTTTAGCTATCCCCTCATCAAATTCCTTGTGTGCCTGGATTTTTAGTTTGCAGCAGTCATAAGATTCATTCACTTAGAAATCCGAATGAGTAGTGAGCCCCCTGTTGAATTTGATGGTATATATAAGATTTCCTAGGTCTTTGGGTCACTTTTGGAATTAAATAAGCCACGAGCTCAATTCCCCCCTCTCAGGGAACATGACCATAATTTTAGGGATTATGCTTCCTGCAAAGCTAGAAAGTGAAATGCTAGTGCTGCCACTTGTCAACCAGCCTTCTACAGCTACTCATTCCTCCTAATGGATCAGTGAACACTCATTTACCCTTCGATAGGTGTCTCTTCTATTTAATTATTAAAATAAATAACTCATCATTTATACTCATCCTTGACCAACTTGGTCATAAAACTTTACAATAAATTTAACATAATATTTTTCTGAAATAAATAATAAATATTTATTTTTCAGTTATGGGTATGTTACAGGCGTTTATCGCAGCCATTCTGCCCTGCTATGTTTCACATGGAATTGGTAGTGAAATGCTTGTTGCACTTGTGTGAATCTATATATCAATAAGCCCTTTTCCAACCTCATCCCTTTACCACTCCTTGTTTGCAAATTCTACTCGCAAGCTCTGTATGTGCAGCCTGTTAGCAAGATTGGTTTGCAATTCCTAACTGCGAGCTCTTTGCGTTGGTTATTCTCCCTCTCAACTTCAAGTTCTCTCACGTTGAATGAGTTTGCATCTTCCACCATGGGGTCACAACCATATGCTGCAGACAATATCAAAAGTTAAAAAATTAAATTCATATTCTTAAATTATAATTATATAAACATTTTTTTAAATTAATGAAATTATAAACATCATATATCAATCACATTATATAAATTTAGTTTAAAGAAACAACCATTTTATAAATTTAAAATCATAATTTTAATTTATAGAATTTCTAATATATTTAAAACCAGAATTTTAATTTAAACAAGTAAAACTAAAGTTTATATTTTTTTATTCGTTTATTTGGAGCCATTCATCAACTAAGAGTGAACTCTCATCCATCATCTATCATGTATTAATTATTCAATTCATTAGCTACCAATTAATTTATATATTTACATTTATAATTATTTATTTTGAATTTCCAACCAATGTCATAGAATCATATCATTCAGGGCACTACACTTGTCTCGTTATTTTAATTAAATATTTTTAAATAAATATTTTTAATAAAAAAACATAATATTTTTTATAAAGATTTTTAAAACAATGTATTAGTTTTGAAATAATGTTTTCATTTCAAAGGATATGATGGTTTGTTGGTCCAAATAGATGGATGTCATTCCATCAAACCAGATAAAATTCTGTTATTTTGGTTTATTGAGATTTTCAATTTAAAGAAGTAAATATGGTTTATTGAGATTTCTCGTGTGAGAAGGTTATTGAGATTTACTGTTTATGACATATTTAGATTTCGTATGCGAAGAAAGTTGTTAAGATTTCCTTGCGTACATATATTATATAAAAAGTGTCTAATAAAATAACTACTTATAAACCCTAGTTACCAAATTCTGCCCCAAATGAATTAGGAAATTGAGCAATTATTTTGATTCGGCCGAATTTAAGATGTAAATTCAATCAGGCTTAAGATTAAGTTTCTGGCTTTAGAATAAGTTCAAGATTCAAGCGTCTGATTTGTTTCCAGCTGTGATGAACAAAGCAATTTCATAAATGACTCAAATTCAGTGCTTCTGTTTGGTTTCCAGCAGACACACGAGATGAGACCTAAAAACAAAACTTATTGCATCGCTTTTACCAGTCGGGCGGTTCTGGCCTTCGTAACGTATTTGGAACAACTTTATAGAACGGTACAACTTTAAATAACAGGTGAGCTCTGCATTTCTGTTCAAATGGAACAGGATATGGAAAATTTGTTGAGAGCATATTTGACTGAAAGAGAAAATAACAATTTGCCTGAGAAAATAGCAATTTGCAGAGATTGATTCAATTAAGAGCAGTAGTAAAATGTTAAATGAATAAGCAAAATGCGGCACCACCTCAAATTTTCCAATTCAAATTTGATATTCGTAACTATGAAAAAAAACTTATATTAATTCAAATTAAAAACCTAACACAAGTTTTAAAAATGCCCTTAAATTTGATAAATTATACTAAACGGCCGCAATGTATGTTTGGAAGATGCGTCGTTTCACTGCACATTGGCATGAGCTGCTCTATATATGAAGCTTGCAGTAAATAAATTAAATATATGAAGACGAATCCCTTTTCATTTTAATCAATACATTGCAGCCCGGGTCGAATCCAGAGGAAGGAAGGTATTGCAAGTTTACTTTAGTTTGTAACAACAAGCTAGAGGTATTTGGTTTCAAGTTGCAGGCAATAAATTGCTTAAGGATCTCCTTCTTGTGTTTCATCCATGGATCCCGGTGAGAACCGTGAGTCTCAAAATCCACGTCCACAGTTCAACCAAACTAACAATAATGCGAGGGCGACGAGGAGTGCGTTTCCGGTGCCATCAGGGTTTGACGGCCTCACTGGCTTTAACAATCAAGGTCAAACTAATAATAATGTGAATAATCAGCCCTCTTTACCACGTTTAATGACGGCGATCAAGAGTGCGTTGCCGGTGCCATCAGGGTTTAACAATCAAGATCGAGGTCAAGTTCCTGCAGGGTTTAACAATCAATATCAAGGTCAAGTTCCTCCAGGGTTTAACAATCAATATCAAGGTCAAGTTCCTCCAGGGCTTAACCATCAATATCAAGGTCAAGTTCCTCCAGGGCTTAACTATCAAGATCAAGGTCAAGTTCCTCCAGGGTTTAACAATCAACATCAAGGTCAAGTTCCTCCATATATAATCAAGGAGCTGAATAACCTATTCATCAATCCACCCTCAAACAATTCTATGGCATATGCAAATCCAACGCAAATTCCAACTTACCAGCAACAACAACCCAACAATCCAACTTACCAGCAACAACAACCCAACAATCCCATTTACCAGCAACAACAACCCAACAATCCCAGTTACCAGCCACAAGAAGCCCATGCACACGAAGTTTATTATAATACGCAACCCATTTTACAACATCAAGAACCACAACAACCAAGTGATAATGATAGTGATGGTGATGATTCGTATGTTACTGCAGAGGACCAGTTTGAAGACGAAGAGTCTGAATTTCCTATTGAAGAACAACCACCACAGCAACAGCAACAATTCCCTTATTTTGATCAAACAGCTAATGATCCACAGCAGCAACAACAACACTTCCCTCATTCTTTTTATGGACAAGCTAATCCCAATGTTTGGTCTTCATATCAGGGTTTAGAGCATCAACAACAACAATTTGGTATACAACAACAGCAGTTTGGTTTACAACAATTGCAACAATTTCCATCTAATTACCAACCATCTACAGGGGATCAGCAGTTCGGTTTACAACAACAACAACAATTTCCAACTAATTATCAATTATCGACAGGGGAAGGGCAATTTGATTTACAACAACAAGTTGCATCTAATGATCAACTGTCGACAGAGGAAGAAGATACTGATGAAGAAGAATCAACAGAGGAACAGGAAATTGATTTGCAGGAACAACAATTAGCATATAATCATCAACAACCGACTGAGGAACAGCAATTTCAACCTAATTATCAACAATCGACAGACGAACCATTGAATGCTTCTGTTCCTGTTCCTCCAACACATTCGAATGGATCTTCCTGCAATGGAAGAATCATAATGAGATACAAATGTGGAAGTCACAGCAAAAAACAACCACACGCAGTTTGGAACGTTCCATTCTGTCCATGCGACACCAGAAACTTCGTGTTCACATTTAATAAGAGCAAAATGACCGGTTGCGAGCCGATCTCCGACGTTCCTAATTCTGATTAATTTCATTTCTACGAGATCTAAGTGGAACTTCACACATATACATCTGAAGTCTATGTCAATCCATCACTACTTCGTGAAGTGGATATTTTAGTGTTCAACTTCTCTTCTCATCAAGAAAATAAATTTATTTTATTTATTAAATATGTATATTATATTTTAAGTTGTAATCAATAAAAGTAAAAGTCTAATATTATCAATTTAGGTTTATGTTTAAAAGATTGAGAAACTACTCAAAAGTTAGTGTTAACTTAATGTTTGTGATGAAATGTGTTAGAGGGATGCCATCAATGAAAGTGGGTAAGTATTTATATTTATGTTTAGGGATTAGTTACGGATTAGTTTTAGAGGGATGCCATCTATGAAAGTGGGTAAGTATTTATATTTATGTTTCTAGTTACGGATTAGTTTTATTAGTAGTTGGATTAGTTACGGATTAGTTACAACCTTAAATAAGACTTAAAACCTTAGATTTATAGAAAGCGATAGATTTATACAGGGACACTTATCATGTGGGTTTGTTAGTTTCTCAAAATAGTTAGATATTAATTTCCAAAAAAATTCATCACAATGTAAGTATCCAAATTTCTATTATTAATACTAATAACCTACACAAATAAAACAATAACAAACTAATATAAGATATCACATAAACATATCAGAAACTCATTCCACAAATGCAACATAAAATCATCTCAACCAATGGAGATCCTATACATTATATTTAGTCTAATGTAAAAAAGTGGTAAGTTAACCTACCTAAACATCCTTGTATGCAAATATCATCCATATAAGATATGACTAAACATATTAATCATTAAAAAAAAATTAACCCATAATAATAGGCAATCAACCCATCAACCTGAATTTGATCATTAACAACAATAATATTAACAACCTTAAAAATAATAAGACTCAAAGCCTTAGATGTATACAAGAACAATCATCACGTGAGTTTGATAGTTTCTCAAAATAGTTAGATATTAATTTCCAAATTTTTTCATCTCAATGTAAATATCCAATTTTCCATAATTTTCCATGTGTTTTTTCCTTTACCCCACTTCAAAATTAAGGGTCCAGTAATCCCCCAGGTCACATTATTGAATTTCCCCTGAGTGGATTCTTAAATTCCTTTAAAATGGAGTGGCCAACTTGTAAATTCCCTTTCAATTAAAGGGGTCAAATCTAGGATGACCTCTATGGATTTCTTCCTAAATTGTTGAAATTTGTTTAATTCATGTGTCCATTTGTTATCGTAGTTCCTTTGATGAAGGATTTATCCTTATAATCATTGTCAAATGTTGTAGGATTTTCCATAGCATTATTTTGAAATCACATCTACCACTGATTGTGAAATATGCAAGGTCATATATTTATATGTGGCACATTATATCATCAGACACATGGATCTCCTCCCATATGTGGAACTTGGTGTCTCACTCATGCTCAATTAATTCACTTGACTATTTGCTTGAGTTTCTCTTAGAGGTGGAGCATTAGGGTTTTGTATTGATCCTCAATGTGTCACACTCTCCTTTACGCATGCATGATCTAGCAAGGGCGGCACATCCTCTCCTTATCCCTAGTAAAGAGAGGTTCTCTCTCTCCCATCATTGTTGGTTTTGAGTTGAAACTTTGCACAAGCTCTTTGTACTTTTTCTTATGAAATTTTTATTAAAGAAGCATTTGGTTGTCAGAATTGTGGTTTGTTTCATATGTAGACATATGTTCTCAAGCTCTCATATGTGAGGTAACCTTTTTAGTTTATTTATCTAACTATATATTGTAGTATTACACCTAGAGGAGTAGGAAGGGATATACAATATGCATTGGGATTTTATTCTAACATTTGCAAGTTTGTATCCATCGAGAAGTGATTGATTATCCTTGATCAACCCTCTCAAACTTGGTGACTCAATTAGACAAGTCCCCTGGTGAATCACATTTGGATTTTAATCTAGCATTTGTAGGTTTGTATCCATCGAGAAGTGAGTTGTTATCCTTAAGAAACCTTCTCAAACTTGGAAACTCAATCAAACAAGTACCTTGGTGAACCACTTTGGAACTTCATTTCCAAATTAAAGGACACTCCTCCTTCTTTCCCTACCCTCCTCAAGTAAATATTCATTTTTCTAATTACATATAATTACATGCAAATCTAGTATTTGATCTCTAAATTCCAAATTCACATTTCTTTATAGATCTTGTACTCGCATGCACTCAAATCTATCATTAAAATTGAATATCCTAAGTAGATTTAGAACAAAATAACTTCCATGTTAGTGCATGCAATCAAAATATAAATGCATGTCCATGCATGCAATTGTTAATGCACATATATGCATAGATTTCCACTTAAAGATCCAATGTTATGTTTTACATATCAATATAAGTGGTTGCATGTTGTAAATTAGTGTATAAAAAAATCTAATTGGTATCTATATCATATTTTAGCTTGCTTCCCACTCTCTGTACAATGATAAAATCTTATGATATAGACCCTTACGTCCATCTAGATTTATATTCCTAACCTCCTCCTTTCATTGGTTTTTAGTCTAACATTTGTTGGTAGGTTAACGTCACATCCAAGAGACATATAAGGGATTCATTTTAAAGCTTTTTTTATTTTGTTTTATAAATTTTACTTGCAAGTTTGGGATAGAAAGAATGCATTCCATGCCTCCATTCAACCCCCTAAGGTTCCCATCAAATAAGACATATTTTCCACCACTTTCTTACATTCATTCTCTAACTATTGTGAGCTTGATTGTTGGCCATACGGAACAACACTAGGCATTCTACGAGATGCATATCCTATTGTAACCAATCAAGTAGGGTGGGGGTGTCACAGAACTCAAGATATGGGTCCTCCAAGCTAGGTGTTTTTTCAGTGACTTTCATGAAGTGTAGTCATGGAAGTGTCGACATGTGACGAAAACATAGGAAAGTGGTCACAGGCAGAGATGTGTCATTTTGAGCTATAACAGATGCCCCCTAATGTATGAGGTTAGAGGGGAAAATGATAGCCAAAATGCATTATAAAGGAAACAACTAAGTATGGAGAGAGCAGAGAATCCAAGATCAAAAGGCTCGAACAAAGGTACCTGAAAAAGAGATAAATGTCAGAAAAAATTGATCTTTGGGACATACAAGTCCATATACAAATCATCGCCATAAAGATACAGGTGGATCCAACATATGTATAACTAATGAAACTATCATGGTCACTCAATATGCAAAAAGGCACCATATCAAATCTAAAGGAGTCATGGCCACAAATGAACAAGGTGAATCCATACTCGACAATCGATCATAGCCACAAAAATACAAGGTGGATCTATGTCTCAGCAAAATGTCATATAAAGTGTGACAAGGTCTTGCGTAGCTTGGGCAATAGCAAAAGATGATGAAGCTACTATCGACCCAAGTTCTTCAATCCAAACCGCCCAAAAGGTACGAATCCTAACCATGCGAATAAAGGAGTTGAATTCGAACATGGAGGAAACCGTTTGATTACAAGTCAATAATGAGAACCGTTAACAAATGCGAGGGAAACCACCATTAATGAAAATGGTCCCCAAGGAACCTAGTACATTCTAACAAGTGTGAATACAAGGACTTGAAGTCGGACACTTGAAGAATCCATCAAGTAAGAGACATTAAGGTATTCCCACTACCCAATAGCGAGGGAAATTGCCACTGATGACTACAATCCCCAAGGTAATGTCATAAAACTCTAAATCTCATTCCCAGAGCAAGATGTGTTGCAATCGATAGGAAGAGATTTGTTGGAAGGAGGGCATTAAGGCATCCTTTATCATCCAACATGAGGTAAATCAAAGACTAATTGGATCTGGAATTGGTACTGAATTTCATGACAAGAAACCCCGAAGACATGATGTAATGAACTGATACCAGGGAATGGCCGACACAAAAGGTCAAGGCAACTGCAAAATGGCCGACAAAGGTTTAATCCTTGAACAGTGAGCATGACTCAAAAGTGACTTAGGAAGCTTTTGACACAAAATGACCAACACGAAACAAATATGCAATGTAGGAGACATTGACAGATTCCCCATATAATTCGAAAAGACACCAACTGGAGGAGTAAGAAACTCTGAATCAGGATAAGGTCAAAATACTAGGACCCAACTATTGATAGACTCAAAATTGGTGCTTTGTTCAAGGAAACAAGACTTGCTTCCATGATATAAAAAACATGTGAATGAACTTCCCTTCCCCTCTTTCTTGTAAAGGTTTAGAGTCCAAGAAAGAAAACTCGGGACCATCTTCATTTTTGGCAAGCTCGAAGAAAAGACAGAAGAATGCTTGATAAAGCACTGATTCATGGATTTTATGAGCCTGAATTAATGAATGCTCGATGGTGTTTTCATAGTTTAGAGAGTCTGAAAACTCCAAAGAAGACTCCAGGGGGGTTCTTTTTCGTCCAATTTAGTCTCCTGAGGCCAAAAAAGTATAAAACAAACCACAAAAGAACTCTCTTAGCTTTCGAAGAAGTAAGGCACACCTTTTTAGTATTTAGTTAGGAAGGTCCGAAAAGGTTAAATTACCACCTACCCAACACTCCTTCAAAAGCAGCATATAGCCTGAGTTTTACGAGTGTGAAGGAAGGCAAGATCACTTGGAAAGATCCATTTGATTACCAGAAATGGGGCTTACAACAATAAAATCGATGCTTTGTTCTTTAGGGTTTAACGAGCATGACAAAGACATAAAGTACACTCAAAATATTTTTCATGTTTAGGTCCAGAGCACGAAAAAGAGAAAAATGAGCTCATACCAGGTGTTCCTTTTCCGTAAATTTAGTCCCTCAAGTCCGAAAAAGCGATAAACCTATGCCTAAGAATACTCTTCTGAATTTCGAAGAAAATATAGTGTTCCTTTCTCGTATTATTCCACATGATCCGAGAAAGTGATAACCTACCACCAATGTGGATGCCCATTCACATATTCTTAACGAACCTGAACGGACAAGTTTACTCGGCAGTCAAGTCTATTTTGAGGAGTCAGACCTGGGCCTAAAGAAACTCAATATCTTTCCTGTGAAGTTTTAACGAGTCTGGAAAAGTTAACTCACGGCCTCCTTACTTTTTTTAATGAGCTTGAAGGAGAGCAGAAAGAATGCTCTAAATGCGAGGAAACGAGTGTCAGGGGCAAGCAAAACTAGTTCCAAGCGCGAGGAACAAACCTATGCATAATGCAAGGAACAAGAGCAAGGTAAAGACACTCAAGGAACGTCTCCTCAAGGTAAAGGGTGTCAAGTTGCAAAGGAAAAATGATACAAGGGTTAGGGACGATGAGAACAAAGATGAGGGCTTATACAACAAGCTAAAAGCGTGAAAGTCGGCATCAGGCTCATAAGCACGAGCAGGGCACATGCAAATGCAGTTACAGCTTGAACAACAAGACAAGGCCAGTAAACAGTTGTGAATCCAACTAAGAATCCGGTCTCCAAGAAACAACAGCATTAGGATCACATTCAGAAGAAAAGATCCGATGTGGGTCACTTTGGCAGAAACACATGTGACTTTGCTATCTTCTATAAAAGTTAAAGTCAAGGTAGAATCACCTGAAGAAGATTCTATAGCACCAAGGCTCGAGGGTTTATAATCAATAAGATCAACCTCAGAAGGAGAGAAAAAATCAACAAGGGATATAGAGTCTGTAGGAACAAACTCAGTATCATGAGTGTTGAAAAATTCATAAGAAAAATCAAACTCATCAGGATCACCGACTTTCTGTTCAAAGGAAGAGTCGAAAGACTCAACAAGACCAACATAAGAAGAAAGGTCATGCTTACTAGGAAAATGAGGGTTAGACTTAGTCACAACTGAACCAACAGCCAATAGAATATCAGACTGTATCAAAGACTCTAGGAAGACTTCATCCAAAGGAAGGAGATCATCCAAGATAGGACACATGTCTAAACTTTCAAATGGATTGACAGAGTGGAGAGCAAGCTCCATGGTCTGTATAGGATGACTCACCTGGTCAACTGCTGAGACCAAGTCCCGAGAAGGTAAGCATGAAAATAGAGGCTGCTTCTCAGTAGCAATTCAACGCAAAGGACATGAGGCCGCATAGCTCACCTGTGGTGCGGTAGTGTCTACAGAAACACTGGAAATTAATAAAGGAAAGACCTGGTCTCTAGTTGGGTCAGGAGATGGATCAAGAAAATCCAACTGATCGATAGAGACAATTTCTTCACCATGATTAAAGTACATCACACGAAAGAATGTTGACACCACAACTTGCATGGCATAGACATAATCATGTCCAAGGAGCATATTGAAGTCCAAGGGGTCTTCTATCACCATGAAGTCAACTAAGACGGTCTTCCCACCCAAAGTAACAGGTGTTTGAGCAAGAATTCCCAAGGCTATACAAGTTCTTATATCAAATGCCAGTAACTGACTAGCAATCAACACAAGGCTAGGAGATCCCATGCCTCGCTAAGCACGAGCAGACAAAATACTAACTGAGGTTCCTTCATCAACAATACAACAAGCAATCGTGTATTGTTCAACTTTGACCTTTATCTGGAAAGGTGCATCAAAAGGAAGGCGTGGCTCAACTAGGCTATCCCAATCAAAGGAAGCAATCCGAGAGCTTAGTGGGGGTTGATATGAAGTGAGTTTAGTGCCCCCTTATTCAGTAAGTTTTGAACTGGCAGTGAAGAAAATGTGACTAGCAAACACTTCACTCTCCAAAGGAAGAGTGGGATTGATCAACAATGGAATCGATTCAACCGCTTCCTGAAATTCACTCTCCGAAGGGAGAGTGGGATTGACCAAAGATGACATTGGTTCAATCACATCAGGATCACTCTCTGAAAGAAGAGTGGGATTGACCAAAGCTGAGATTGGTTCGACCACTTGATCAACTAAAGGTTGAGTAGGTTCTTGAGAAACTATAGGTTGTTCAGGAGAAGGAAATTCTTGAGTCTCGGACCACACTCTTCGCACCTCTACGATAGCAGGGCACTAGTGAGTAATATGATATCCCTCACATAGCTTACAAGGGAACTTAAGTTTGCACTTTGAATGACCAATTTTCTCAATGGTGTCAACATGACTAGTAGTAGCTAACTGTTTGCTCTTAGCATGACCTACAGAAGCTGAGAGTTTGCCCCTAGCATGAACTACAGAGGTTGGGTGACTGGGTCCAACCTGACTAAGAGAGGTTGGTTGTTGAGATACTTTAGGATGTTCAAAAACGGGATGACCATGAAACCAAACTCTTCGTACCTCCATGATAGAAGGGAATTTATAAGTAAGGTGGTCTCCCTCACAAAGCTTACAAAGAAACTTGGGCTTGTGTTTTGAACGGGTAGTCTTTTCAACAGTGTCAACATGACTTGCAGTGGCTGACGGATTGTCTTCAGCATGAACCACATAGGCTAAGAGACTTCCCCCAACATGAATTACATAGGCTGAGAGACTGGGTCCAACATGACTTGCAGAGGTCAGACGGGCACCACCAGCATGAACTGCAGAGGCTGAATGGTTAGGATCAACATGCTTTGCAGTAGTTGAGTGTGTGCCCCCAGCATGAACCACAGAGGCTGGGTGGATGGATCCAACATGACTAGCAGTGGATGGATGGGGAGGTTCAACTTGAAAATCAGAGGTTGAACGGGTGCCCTCAACATGAACCACGTAGGCTAAGTGATTGGATCCGACATGACCTAGAAAGGTTGGAAGGATCCCACCAGCATGATCACCAGAGGCTAGATGGTGAAGATCAACTTGACTTGCAGAGGTTGAGTGCTTAGATCCAACCTGACCTGCAGAGGTTGGATGGGTAACCCAACATGAACTGCAGAGGCTGGGTGGTGAGGTTCAAATTGACCCGCAGAGGTTGAACGGGTGCCCCCTTTCTTATGTGTCTTCTTCCTATTCCTCCTTCTTTTACTCCTTTTAGACTGTCGGTTACTAGTATCAGTACTTTCACCGCATGAGGTAGAAGGAGTAGGAGAAACAACTACAGGTGAAGGGGAAGCATTGTTTTGATGCCCTTAATATAAGGAGCTTACTTGAGAAGAATCAGGAGCATTCAGGACGGTTGGAGTGGAAAACAACCACACTGGTAGCCCTAGGGTGAATCCAGGTAGATTCAAGGTGGCCATCAAAGGAACACCAACATTCCCCATGAGAGGAATAGTACAAGGAGTTCCCAGCATGGGGATCTCTTGGTTGGTGTTCAAAGGGTTGTTAGCCATAGTTTCAAACTAGGAGACAAAGTCTGAGGTTGATAGGAAACCAAAATTACAAAGCACACACCTAAAGGCACACTAAGTACAGACAAACCACACAACACTCACTAAAAATCCTAAATCCTAACAGACAAATAGGTATAAGATACGCTTTCCAGAAGAAAGCTGAGAGACAGTTATTTGGCATCCCTGTAGATGTTCTTAGGCACAAGCGGAGGAATCACCCACCACCCTCCCACACCTTCTACCAGGGTTACCTTCCAAGCCCGTCCAAGGTCAACCAAAAATAGCCTTCTAGTGTACTTCTGTAGGAACCCTAGATGTCAAAGAGACTAAAGGATACCTTAACTATATTGACAGTCTGGGGGGACAGTCGCAAGCCTGTTTTGTATGCATGGGCAGGGTAGCAAAGCCCAAAACCCTGTTTAAGACAGAATCCCTAGATGCACAAAAACCTTGGTCTATGCTTTGACAAGGAATCAGAGGGTTATCTCCTCAGTCCAAGCCTCCACGAGACCTCGTGCTTAACTCCTGTTTGAGAGGAGATTCCCAGATACAATCAACATAGAAAAGGGTTTACGTAGTTATTGGCCAACTACGTTTGAAATTTTAACACTTGTGGGGGGTTTAAATTCCCTAATCCACAAGTCTAGCCTGAGCTAGTTGGTGTAGGAGCCTATAAAATAAAACTTACTAATAATTTTTAAATTATATCGTTTATTTTAAGGGTTGTTTTTAGTCAGAGGGTAAATGGCGTGAAACTTATGTGGTATTTTGACTCAAAGTTGAAACAAAATGACTAAGCAAAGAGAAATGAAATGCAAAAAGCAAAAAGTATTCTCTTTATTTTTCAAATAGAAACTTGAAAGCCACAAAAGAACAATTTATTTTTATTTTTATTTTTTCAAAAACAATGATATGCGATGCAATCTAGACTAAAAACCTAATCTACATGCATATAAAGAAAACATGTGTTTTTGTCTTTTTCTTTTATAAATGCAAAAGAAAAAATAGCCTAAATTCAAGCAAGTACTGTAAGCAAGGAAAATAGACAACTACTCTACACCCCACAAACAAACCCTAGGTTTCCCTAAAGTTGGATATCAACCTCTCTTGAAAGGAAGGCTTACAAAGGTAAACAAGCCAACAACTTTGGAATGAAGAGATTGAGCAATAAGACTGACATAAACAAAGGTTAAGAAGTCCCAAGTATCAATCTAAACCTACAAATAGAGGTTGCTCAATACCTTGTCCAACAAGGTTAAGCCAAAGAAGGAGGTGGGGGGGGGAAGCAGCAAAAACAAGTATATGTTCTTTTTATTTTTCTTTTATAAATGCAAAAGAAAAACTACCTACAAACAAAAGTATGCAGATAACAAGAACAAAGCAAAAGGAACTCTTCTATACAACCACCAAACAAACTCTAGAATGAACTAAAGTCAGTATAAACCCTACCTAGAAGGAAGGGTTGCATAAAAAACAAGTCAACTATTTTGGCATGGTGAAGTTAACCAACCAAAGAAGAAGGAGACCAACACCAACAAGATTTTGAACTCAGACAAAGATCACTAACAGAGGCTGACCAAAAACATAAGCCAAAAATCATGCCAAGCAAAGGAGGTAGGGGGAAAGAGCAAAGAACAAACCTTAATGCTATAAAAAGGCTTACCACATAGATAAAGAACAACCAAAAGGGATGACACTAACTCCCTGAAGTCATGCACCTACAGAGGACACCAAAAGACCTACCAAATAGCCCACAACAGTAGAAAGAACCACAAAATTGAGGAAAGACATTGTTTTAGGAGCACACGCGGGTTGTACCACTGACAGGTCACATCTCATACGTGGGTTGACAATACAGCAAGTCATGTATACAAGTACACGTGGGTTGTACCACTAAAAATTCATGTATCATACGCGGGTTGACAGTATAGAAAGTCGTGTGTACCAAACCAAGCATGCGACTATTCAGTCTACAACTCGCGTATGGGTGGAAAAAAATACCAAAAAAGGTCAAAAAATGCCTTAGGAAGGCAGGGGAGATGTTCTATCAGAATGATAAAGTGTTCCTAAGTGGCAAGAAAGACCTGAAACCTTGCAAAAAACTGAAAGAAAGACGAAGAAACCCCAAACAGACAAGGCTCTCCCCAGCAGAGTCGCCAGTTCTATTGTAAAGGAAAGTTTCCTATGGCTAGGGTTTAAGAGACCATCAACGTACTGGGGTTGAAAGGTGAATGCAAATGGTTCTACAAGTATATATAAACAAGATTCAGAGATTAGAATGGTTCATACCTTAAACAAACGAAGGTTGATCCAAGTAGCCCTTCAATCCTCTTCTTGCTCCTCTTGCTCCTCTTGCTCCAAGAGACCTGCAAAACGAATTATACCTTCCTCAAACCAATATGACCACATATAAAGCAATGATAATCAAATAAACATGAAATAATAATCTGATTAACATCATAATATGATCATAAACAGAGATTCAATCACACATTGAACAATTATTTGGGAAGAAGAAGGACGTCGCATCTTTATTAATCTTGAAAACAAGTACAAGTATACCTTCTCTTCAAGTTCAGCACCTCACAAAACCTTGATCTGGTTCTGCTGCTTCTCTTCTCCAAGGAACTCAGCCTCCAAGCTCTGCAACACAAGGGGATGATCACTCGGGAAAAGGTGTGGGAAAAGAGAGTACCAATTCCTCCAGCATAATGATGCATAGATTCAAGTCTCCTCTCATGGACCTCCCTACCTCTATTTATATGCTTAATGAAGAGTTAGGGTCAAAGACAAAGTAGTTACAACTGAAGGAGTCAGTTGCATAACTATCCAAACTACCCGAATTTCAAAATACGTATTTTTTTTACATTTTCAAGAGGCGTACGCCGGTTGCAGAGACAACAGTCACGTACATGAGGAGGTATACGTGGGTTGCAATGTATAAATTCATGTATTTAAGGCATACGTGACTATTATATATAGCAACTCGCATACGTACGCGGGTTTCCTTAAGGAAAGTCATGTACACATAAAAACTCATTTTTAGGGTATTTCTGGGCATTTTCAGACTTTGGTGTCTTCTGGAAAGTTTTAGCTAATAGAAATATCTTTCCAATGGTGTAGGGATGAGGTCAAATGGTGTTACAAAACTCAAGATATGGATCCTCCAAGTTAGGTGTTTTTTCAGTGGCTTTTATGAAGTGTCGTCATGGAAGTGTCGACATGCGACGAAAACATAGGAAAGTGGTCACATGAAGAGATGTGTCATTTTTACCTATAATAGATAGAAAGAATGCAGTCCATGCCTCCATTCAACCCCCTAAGGTTCCCATCAAATAAGACATATTTTCCACCACTTTCTTACATTCATTCTCTAGCTATTGTGAGCTTGATTGTTGGACATACGAAACAACACTAGGCATTCTACGAGATGCATATCCTATTGTAACCAATCAAGTAGGGTGGGGGTGTCACATTCCCCCTATCTCCCCTCTTGACGTCTTATTTTTGTAGCTAAATTTGCATGCTAATTATACACTAATTCCTAACTTAGAATAAACCACACTTCCTTTGGTGCTCACAAATTAACCTTACAGTTTTTAGTCCTTTTTGTTTTTCCATTTCCACACAAATATTGATGCATGATAATAAATTATTGTCATTCATTTTATGCATTTGTAAATTATTCAATTAATTCCATCTGAAAATTAATTCTTCACAATAATTGAACTTGAAATTAATTCTCCCTATAGACATATTCCGATGTCTATAGATTCACCAAATTTTCACTTTGTGGTAAAATTCTATAGTTGAAGGACCATATCAGGTAGTGACCATTGGTATTCATCATGGTACATACACCCTTGTTTGTTGGACTTTGTTGGAAATTCCCTACAACTTTGATCTAGTCCCATGTTCATGTGGCACCACACTTGACATCAATATCAAAAACTCCCATCTACCCCCTAAGAATCCACAAGTAGTAGTCAATCCCTAAATCAAGCCGATTCACAATTCAAAGATCCTCCATTTAACAAGCAATTCAATCCTCGCTTGAACGAGTTCACAATTTGACTTTGTTTTTGGTTTCTAGTAATTAGATAACTTTCCTTTTGGTGGTGAAGTAATACATTGTATCATTTTTTCCAAATGGTTAAATTGAATGATCTCTATGATATGCATGTTGAAGTTGTGATCTACTTATAAATTTCTTCTTCGATTTACTTATTAGATACACTTCTAGATTATTTTCCTAGTTTTTCTTATTAACTCCTAATTTTTCTTTTCCAAAGAGATTATCCTTAGATTTTATAGGGTCTATATAAATTTCCTTTTGTTTAGGGGTTTTCCTAAAGAGGCGTTGAGTGTTGTGGTGAGAGTTGCATTAGAGGAAATTTCACCTCAAAATGGGTCTCCTAAAAAAAATTAATAAAATAATAGTTGAAATAATAAAATAATATTTATTAATTTTGGAAGAAGAAAAGGAAAAAAAACTAATTTTTTGTTTGTATTTTCAACATATATCCCCGTGTTTTTACTCAAATTTCAATCCAGAGAGCTCGTTGGATGCGGAATTAAATTCCGCATCCAACGAGTACCCACTCGGCATACTTTTGACGGACCCTGCTACCCCAAAAACAAGAAATGCATGAAAAAATGTGATGATGATGTCATCATCACATTTTTTCAGGTATTTCTTGTTTTTCGGGTAGCAGGGTCCATCAAAAGTATGCCGAGTGGGTACTCGTTGGATGTGGAATTTAATTCCGCATCCAACGAGCTCTCCCGATCGAAATTTGAGTAAAAAAACGGGGAGATATGTTGAAAATACAAACAAAAAAAGTAGTTTTTTTATGATACCTATCCCCTAATTTATATTAAAAAAGTGTTTAAGACCTATACGTATTTCAAATTTAAAGCAATTTCATTGGCTAACACATGATGACATGGAATTTGAGTTAAAGTTAAAAGGCCCATTTTGAGTTGAAATTTCCTCTAATGCACCCGACTTGTTGACTTTCCCCCAAGGCCTTTCTTATTGAGTTGATATTTTTCTCACATTCACATGCAGATCTAGGTGACAACATTTTGATGTCGTTTCTGGGGATAAAATATTTCTATCATCCCAACATTAACGACCCTTTTTTTCCTTTGTTTGATGAATATTTTAGATTAGATCTTTATAATTTTCATCTAAAATCTCCACTTAGGTTAAATCCTAATAGGTAATCTACAAGAAGAAAAAGTCAAGGCTTGTTCCATCCTATTCTTGAACTCGAAAGGATTCTTAGAAAAATATTGAATGTGGATTCTCCTCACAGAACACTTGATAAATAAGGATTTGAATCTATCTGGGATCTCCATCTCCGTTTTTGCATGTAGTTATACTACCTCTTTTGAAATGGATGTTATATATTATCCTTTGTATTTTTATGCAATTGTTGGTTATCCTCATCCTTTACCTGGAAGAAAAATTGAAATGTTTCCTTCCTACGAAGGAATTAATGTCATTTCTAACAAATCACACTTAAAATCATTTTACCCTTGTATGCATAAATATGGTGGTAGGAATGAATATGTAATCATGACATTGTTTGTTCTCTCTTTAGAGGATGATGCCTTAGATTGGTTCTCAGACTTAACACAAGGCATTATTGCAACTGTGAAAGATTTAGATGAGGCCTTTATAGAAATATGGGGAGAGAAAAGTGATAGTCATCATTTATTACTCTTCCTCAATACCATTAAAATGAATGAACATGAGACTTGTTATAGCTTATTTTACCACGCTTGGTAGATCACACCTTCATGGCCTTCCATGTCCCTCTGTAGATTCCTTAGACCCCCCTTGCTCAAGTTATATTTTAATCAACCAAGAAAATCCCCCAAAAACACGTGTTTATGTGTATACGCGACTTTTAAACCAATACCCGTGTGTACATGCAGATTTTGAGCCAATACCCTCGTACATCAAGAAATGTGCATAAAAAAAAAAATTTGGAGTTTTCCTCATAGAGTCCCGAATAACTTGACTCTTGGCCTTCAATATTCCTAGGAAACGCTCGAACTCGACCCTCCTTTTCTTATTGGAGGGATATATATTGATCCTCTTGGATGCATTGAAGGAGGAGAATTTGGAGAGCAAGGAAAATGTAGTTCATGGTTGCCTCACTTCTTTATGCTTGATTCTGCATCCCTTTGTTCCTTTGTAGCACACAATGCTCCTCTTCCCAAGCTTTCCTTTGCTTTGTAATATTTCCATTAAGATGAAGGATTGAAGTGGTGGAGGCCCAGGTGGAGGACTCGATTTCTCCATTTCGACGAGGTGCTGACAGAGATTGTCACTATTCTATCTCTTTTTATTATTAATAGAAATATCAATTTCTTGTCCAATACATGTGCATAAATATGAATATTTTTTCCATAGATGAAGTTACATTTGTTTATACATGATGGTTTATATTATCTAGAGTAGGCCTAACACTTTGATATATTGCATGCGTGTCTTGTTTGTTGTTGTTGAGAGCAAATTGTAAATGCAAGCATGTTAGGAAATCTCAATGGGGATCTACATCAACTGTCTGGAATAAGGTACACTTCATATCCCTTAGTGTTAGATACATTTATTTGTATTGCATATTGGAATGGATTTAATTCTGGTGTCATTCAGTCTGTTGTGGTCTACCCCAAGCCATAGGAAGTTTCTCTCCACAACAAGACTAGTGAGGAGTTCAATAAAATATTTAATGACTTGGTCTCTATTTTTCCATATATTATTAAGCCCCTTGTTGCTTCCATATTGATCCATTTTATCTAGTCCTTTAACAGAGAAATTAGTTATCATTTAAGAGATAAGGACCCTCCATATCTAAAGATATCCCAAATTGTAGTTATTAAGATAGATAAGAATATGCAAGCTTTAGGAAGGTCTAACTTTCCAGACTTTGTCAAATGCATTACATCTAAATATGATCCTACAACCAAGAAATTTTAATTGAGACTAATGAATCAGCTCATGATTATATTAAATCTTTGACAAAATATTTAAAGACTATGGAATCTAACCATCCCTAGAAGTTGAGGGAAATGCAAAATAGAATGATATAAATGGAAAGATCCCTTAAAAAAAATCAAACCAAGGGAAATGATAGATGGAAAAGGAATCGAGGGACTTACCAATACCAAAGGCCACCCAATCAGTTAGATCCCATGAATTTGGTTAAGGACAAGGATCTTCCTTTTTGTAGGGGATGCCAAGAATTTCATGATGAGTCTAGTTGTGTTAAGTATAGAAAATTAATAGCGAGGAATTCACGGATTGCAATGAAAAAATTATGTTGGATTCCCAAAATACATCAATATGGTTGGAATGGCATACCCCCTTTCTAAAAATATCATGGATCAACTTAAGGAAAGGAGAATGGGTATTAATAATGTCACTGAGATCTATGGTAAAAATCTCACTCCAAACCAGATTATAGAATGGATGAAATACAAAGGATTGACTTACAATAGAAAGAGGAATGACAACATAAGTACTAGATATTCTAGGTATGATCCCTAGTGGAGACAAAAAATTTGTTGCGAGGAAAAATATAACCTACAACTAGGGTTGAGGTCACCAACATCATATTAGTTCCTCTAAGAAAAACATCTAGGGTTTCATAGTAACAAAAATAGATTCTAGATTCAAACAAACATGTAAAGAGTTTGAAATATAGAGAAGGATGCACCTTGTTTATGTAGGTCGATCCTAGATTTCTTTGCTCCTTTATTACTTCATATCTAGTCCAAATTTCCCAAGATTAGACCTGCAAAAATGATAGAAAAAACCTTCCAAAAACACTTTTGACAATAGTAAACATCATTGATGAATTGAAATAAAAACAAGAACATGAGTATATAACAATGCTAATTGCTTAATTATACATGACATTGAACTCATAATTTGGGAAGGGAAAGATGTCAAATCTCTCTTAAATAGTAGAAACAAGTACAATGTTTCCTTATCTTTGCTTTAGCACCTTGCGAAACCTTGACTTTGGATCTCCTGCTCCTCTTCTCCAACAATCCCAAGAAAATATCCAATGTATAAGGGCTTGAAACTAACTAGGGAAACCATTTTATAATATGGATAGAAAAGGGACAGGGAATGAAAATTCCTCTAGCATAAAAGTACGTATGCTTAACTTTTTATTTTAAGGATAATCTTTATTGATAATAGTAAGTGGAGATAGTTACATTTGGGTAGGTAGCAGTGAGAACTAAAGGGATATTTCCAAAACCACCCAACTACCGTAAAATTTGAATTTGAACTTTTTTGAGGTGTTTAGGGAAAAAATGATGGTTAGACAAAGGAAACAAGCATTTAAACACTTGTCATACAATGGCAACAAACAATTTCAAGGTGAAAAAACCAGGTTGACAGATCATAAGGATCGTTTTAGTCTCCAAACCAAGTTATACAACTTAAGAGTGCTAGGGAAGCACTCAATGATTAATTCCATGTCATTAGAGACCAAATAAAGTCTCTTCTATGTATAGTGTTATTTTGTGTGAGCAGCAATTGACATTTGAAGTGTCATCATGAAACTGTTGTCATGGGAGGAGAAGCACCAATTTTGGATATAACACATCCACAAAACCCTATTAAAACACATCTAACCCTAATGTACAGGTTCCTCCAACTACTAATTTGAACATAGATTTTGGGCGTTGAATGGAAAATTCCAAGTTTATTGTGCTTGTGACAAATCTCATGAAATTACCCCCACAAAAGGATAAGTTATTAAATTTTACTAAGGGATGTGAGAATTGATTCACAATTGGATCTATGAGCCAAAGAAGCTCTCACAATTCGCTATAGTTTACAAAATAGCTGAAAGACTGAAAAATTACATACACACATGAAGTCAATAACATATATTATTATGATTGTTCAACATGTAAATATGTATGGAAAAAGTACATATTACAATAGATAAAAATTTTGAGGCCTTGGAGGCCATCTGGATGCATACTAGTGCCAACTCAAGATTTGACCCTAAAACCCCCCTAGGTGGACCAATGATCCTCCTAGTCATCCAAAGCGATCATGAATCCTTGTTTGAACATGGGAAAGGAATGATGGAACATAAATGAATTTATGACAGGTGTGGGTGAGCACATGGGTGAGTGGGAGTGGCTCTATGAGAGAAATAAATTCCCAAGACAGTCCAAAAACCACCAAAACCAGGAACTAGTGCCTCAATTTGGACCAAATCCCTGAAATTGGGGAAGGAGGAGTGCATGTTGGTTGAGATTCATCAATGTGGGAACCTGGGTTATCAGAATGATCAACCCAGAGTGCCTCAACTATGCATAATGATCAACCAGGAGCGCCTCAACAGTCATAATTGCTAATTTCCCTAAGTCTAAACCATGGAAAACAATGCAGGAAAGAAAATGAATGTTCCTAAGGTCTAAGACTATGGTAATATGATTGGTTATTACTCTAACCCCCCCCCCCCCCCNTATTTGTCCATAGAAACAAGGTAAGGAGGAAAACCACATGGAAACAAAACCTCCCCTAAAAAATGGAAATGGAGACAAAAATATGAAAGGGAATGGTAGCCATCACCATGTATCACCCACCCCAAGAATAGATCTCAGATAGGTTAATGTCTTCTCTCTGAAGTGTTTGGTAAAAATGTCAACAGTTTGCTCTGCATATGGGAAATATTGCAAGGCTATCACCTGATCATGCACCAAGCTCTGGATGTAGTGCATATATATATCAATGTGTTTTGTCCTCTGTCTCTACACTAGATCTGTGTAAATATTTATTGCACTTTGGTTGTCACGCCAAATTACTGTGGGTGAATCAAATGCAACTCCAAGTTCCCAAAGAATATCTTGCAACCACACACATTCTGTAGCTGCATTCACTGCTCCTCTGTACTCGACCTCAACTGAAGAAAGGGATATGGTGTGATATTCCTTGCTTTACCATAATATGGTACCTTTTCTATCAGGAATACATAACCTGAAGTGGGATTCCTATCATTTGGATTTCCATCCCAAACAGAATCAGAAAATCCCACTAGTTCTCGTGGAGAACTAGCAACATAGTGCACCCCGAAGTGTTTGGTTCCTTACACACAGTGAAGGATTCTGTTGGATTCCTTCCAATGGAACTCATGAGGCTGATGCATATATATTTCTAAAGCACCTTTATAATATGCTAAACTAGGTCGAGAATGAGTAAGATACAACAAAATATCAACTAGATATCTATACAAAGAAATGTGCACCAATGGAGAGTCACCAACTTCGCCTAGTTTGATACCAAAAAGGAATGGAACTTGGATGCCTTACATTCAGCCATATTAAAATTCAATAACAGTTGTGAAGCATACTTTTTTTTTCTTAACTTGATCCCTCTTTCATATTGATCAATTTCCAAACCAAGAAATTTCTTCAACAATCCAAGATCAGTCATGGAAAACTCAGTGTGCAATGAAGACTTGATTGACCCAATTTCTTTGGTGCAGATACTTCTAATAAAAATACCATCAACATAGAGTACAACGACCTGAAATACATCAATAATATGCTGCAATTAAACATTAGGATCATATTTGTATCTTTCAAAGCCAAGTGATAGCAGATAATTGTCCATCTTGGCATATCAAGCCCTTGGGGCTTGCTTGAGTCCATAGAGAGACTTCTTTAACCTTCATAAAAGAGAAGTATCCTCTTGGAAACCTTCAGGTATCTGCATATATATTTATTCATGTATCTCACCATGAATAAATTAACTTTTAACATCCATGCGGTGAACCTCCCAACGCTTGGATGCATCAATGGCTAAAACTAGCCTGATAGAGTCCATCTTTGCAACTGGTGAAAATGTCTCTATATAGTCCAATACTTGGAAATGAGAAAATAATTTGGAAACAAATATGGAATTAAAATTTATATCATACCCATTAGCAACAAATTTGTTCCTATAGATCCTTTTTCATTGCACTAGCTTCCTCTTGGAGGGTAAGGGAACCAATTCCCAAGTCTCATTTTCCTGTAGAGAATTGAACTCTTATTGCATGGTTGTTTTCCATATTGGGTCAATTTATACTTAATAATATGATTGAGGATCATATATAACCATTATGAATAATTTCTCATCAAGAATAACTTCACTTGCAAAGGAAGCAGTGTGAAGTTGTGATCTAGTCTTCCTACGATCTAGTGGATTTCCAACTAAATCCCTAGCTTCTTCTATGGTTTATTCATCCCATTTGGGACAAATTGGTGAGCCATTATCCTAATATTAATCTTCATCCATATCAGAATCATAAATATCAGAAAAATATTCATCACTTACATCATCTTGTGGTGGAGGAGATGGGCATTCCCCCGGTGCTAGTTCGAGCTCTAGCATGAGTTCTTCTTCAAATTGCACGATCCTTTCAATGAAGTTATTTTGAGATGAGGGATCAAATATATTGTATAAATTTCATGTCAATCATATCCAACCATCATGCACTCCTTTATTTGTGGCTTCAAGGCCTTTTTTTCTCTGAATGAATCCTAGCCCAAGCCCTTGAGCTACAAATCCTGAAATGAGAAATATTTGGCTTGTGACCAAACCAAGCTTCATATGGTGTTTTTCTATCTACTGATTTCTTAAGATATATATTTTGGATGTATGAAGAACAATTGATGGCTTCATCCCATATCTTAGGACTCAAATCCTTGGCTACAATCATGCATGTAGCCATCTCCTTAAGAGCTCTGTTTTTGTGTTCTGCCACACCATTTTGCTATGGTGTGTAGGGGACCAAATGTTGCATTTGGATGCCACATTATTGATAGAGCTACTGTAAAATATTATTCACATACTCTACCATTACCAGTCCTAAGGACTTTCATCTTATTCCTACACTGATTCTGAACTAGGGATTTCCAAACCTTGAGTGTCTCAAAGACTTTAGTTTTTAGTTTGAGAAAGTAAACCTAGTAAAAACTTTAAAAATAATTTATAAAGGTAAAAACATACCTTGATCCTCCATATGAAGATGTAGGGAGAGGTCAAATAAGATCTAAATGCACCAATACAAGCACTTATGTATCTCTCCTTACTTTTCCTTTCTCATAGTTGCTCTCTGGATGTTTTCCCACTACACAACCAATGAATGGGCCATTGTATATATTGATAGAAGGGATCCCTTCCACCATGCCTTATTTTGATCAATTCCTAGAGTTATTTGTAGTTTAGATGGACGAATGTCTCATTTCACATCTTGCTTGAGTCATTGGCATGAGTTAGGAGCACATTCCCTATGGAGTAGGGAAGAAAATGAGAGAATTTTTACATCCTAGATTGATGATCAAAAAACCCCAATGCCACCACCTTGTTGGTAGATATTTCAACTATCTCCAATGTTTCTGGAGTAAATGTTACTCTCTTGGATTCACCAATGTGTGTCATTTGGTACACTGAGAGTAGGTTTGCTTACAAGTATGGTACAAACAATACAATATTTGAATACCCATATTCTAGATCGATCTTGCCAATCCCCTTGGATTGGATCTCTGAATCATCACCCATTTGAACAGTTGGGCCACTATCTGAATACATGGATGTAAGGAAATATTTGATAGAGGCCATGTGTCTTGATTCTCTTGAATCAATGATGAAGGATGAATAAATTGAAGAACCATGAACCAAAGCATAACACCTCTCTTTGTTGTCTAAGCTTGAACCTCCATCCTTCTTCCTTGCTCCCTCTGGGACTAAGATGTTGTTCTTCTCCAATATATATGCCATTATGTCTATGGTTTTCTTCATGCACACACTCTCTATATGTAACTCTTTTTTATAGTAGGTGCATTTTTTATTCTCCTTGTTCTTCGTGTCCTTGTCCTTGCAAGGATTCAAACCCCCATCTTGAAATTTTGGTCTGTCTTGCTACTTTGAATCCTTAGATTTCTTCCTACCTTTGGATGGATTTGAAACCCCTATAGCAATATCTTGGTTTTTACTAGATTTGATTGTGCCCATCTACAGTATCTTATCTTTCTCTTCAGTCAGTGACTCCATGAAATTAGCTAGTGATGGCATTTTCCAGTTTCGAGCTGTGAGCTTGCTTGAGTGAAATGTTCTTACAAACATAGAGTACTATGGTCCTAGGTTCAAAAGTATGGAGAGTATGAGTTGATCATCCTTATTTTCGATGGTACATTGCTTGAGACGAAGTACCAATGAGTTGAATTCGGTGAAGAAATATTGTATTGTATCAAAATGAGAAAGACTGAAGGAGATGAGCTCATTTTCTAGCTGGTGACCTCTCATCTCATCAGTCTTCCCAAACAAAGCTTCAAGTTTCAGCCATACTTTGTTGGGAGTAGATAGACTGTCAACATGGAAGAGAAAGTCTCTTGAAATATTGAGACAAAGCATTCCAAATGCTTCATCAAGTACGAAGAATCCCTCTAACAAAAAATAAAACACTATGGGATGGATTTGAAGCTCCAATCAACTCTGATACCATGTGAGAATTTATTAACAGCTGAATCTAGGAGCCAAATAAAATATCACAATTCGCTATAGTTTACAAAACATGCACAAAATAGTTGAAAGATTGAAAATTACATACACACATGAAGTCAATAACATATATTATTATGAATTTCCAACATGTAACTATGTCTGGAAAAATTATATAATACAATAGGGAAAAATAATGAGGCCTTGGAGGCCATCTGGATGCATACAAGTGTCAGCTCAAGATTTGACCCTCAAACCCCCCCTAGGTGGACCAATGAGCCTCCTAATCATCCCAAACGATCACGAATCCTTGTGTGAACATGGGAAAGGAATGCTGGATCATAAATGAAGGCATGAAAGGTATGGGTGAGCACATGGGTGAGTGGAAGTGGCTCTAGGAGAGCAATGAATTCCCAAGAGAGTCTGAAAACCACCAAAACCAACAACTAGCGCTTCAAGTTGGACCAAAAACCTGAAATTGGGGAAGGGGTAGTGCATGATGGTTGAATTTCATTAATGTGGGCTCCTAGGTTATCAAAATGATCAACCTATAGCGCCTAAACTTTGCAAAATGGTCAACTAGGAGCGCCTCAATTGTCATAATTGCCAATTTCCCTAAGTCTAAACCATGTAAAACACTGCATGAAATAAAATGAATATGCATAAGGTATAAGAATATGGTACTAGGATTGATTATTACTCTAACAAGGGAACTAAAGAGAAAAGAGTTAAAAAACAAAATGACATAAGTGAAGACTCCCCAATTATATCACAAATAATGGATAAGGATAGAGGAAATGGAAGGGATTCTCCCTTCTTCATCAATTTAGTCATAAATGATTTGTTTCTTCATAAGTGAATTTTAGATTCAGGAACCTCATCCAATGTCGTGTCTCTAAAGGTCATTAATCAACTTGGCTTAAATACCACTTGACCATACAAAAGTGTATCTGCCATGGAATCAACAAATGTAAATGTGTGTGGTCTTATTCAATATTTACTATTTAGTTTCATAACTTGTCCATATATCTCACTATTGATGCCTGGAAAATACGAGGTACTGGTAGTAGGGATTTTCCCCAATAACCGTTCCCAATTAGATCATTTATCATTTGGAATGCGTAATCTGTCGGGTTAGCGGATTGACTACCGTAGAATTAAAGGAATGTTAAATCTATTTTATCGGTTATGTCCCAGTCCACCGTTTATGTAATTTTATGTTTTATGAATGATATGCAAGTTCCTAACCTAAATGCGGGTGTTTTACAAAAAAATAACCTCACGAGCAGTTAGCCGCGTAGTGAGCTACACAGGGTCTCACCTCTTTCCTTACATGAATCAATTGTCCCTCAATCACCCAAAGAAAAAACAACTAGTTAATCTAATCTATTATAGACTAAATATAACTATCCCCAGGGAGAAAAAAATATATTGAAATGAGTAAATATGTTGTATTGTTTGCACACGGAATCCTACAAATATCCATTAGATTCTTCATACATAAATACAGCAGAAAAATGCCACAAATATATCTCTGTGAAGTTAAAACATTTATTACTCATTTTATTGCATAAGATTCATAACAGAAAATGAAATCATTCATAAACACAGAAATAGTTCAGCGAGTTTAGAACGATCTCACAAATTGTAAAGCATGCCAAAACAGAAATAATTCCTCATTTAGCGATCCACACAACCATCTTGAATCTCATACAGTCCTTCCTCCAGTGAAAATTCAGTTCTCTTTATTATAAAAAGAAGTAGTTCTTACAAAAAGTTTCAGCATATGAGAGCTAGAAAAGTCCCCTTTCTATTCTATTCTAACCCTACTTATACAAATTACACATGGCCTTTTAGTTTCCCTAGCCCCTTGGGCTTTCTTAACTCTTCGTTTACAAATTCTTTGTCCTCTAGTGGGATCACTAAGAAAAATGGAATAAAAACAAAATATTACATAAAACTGCCACGTGGAGATAAAAAAAATACCTATGTGGGCCTAGTTGGTTTCTTAATAAAAACATCCTATGCTTGATCCTCTTCACTAATGACTCGATATTCAACTGGCTCTATCACATGTGCAACTATTTCATGCTTGGACAACTAGGATTCTATCTCCCTTACTTTTGGTGAGTTCTAAATCAGTGACTCCTCAAAGAGATGCTTGTGAATTGAGGCTTGTACAATCCAAACTCCAATGGATTCTTCATCGATGCCGTCGATCTTATCTATGCTTTATTCCCCTTTCTACAGCCTATCTTGAAGGTTCTTTAAATGCTGATCTCTAGCTGGGAAATCTTGAACTTGAGTGTCTGCTGAAACTTGGCATTTATTGCGAGTTGAACACATTCCTTTATAGAACTCATTACACTTTTCCAAAGTTTTATCAATCATTGTGTTCAACCTTACTGCTGATTTTCTACCGAAATTCAATATTGCCAATTCCATATTTAGACCTCCTATAGTCTTCTAAGTTATGTTTGTTGGAAAGGTCGAATTGGCTCTGATCCAATTCAGTTTGATCTGCACAAGTTCTGCACTTCTAATAACCTCTTCTTGAACTATGATGAGTTGTGTGATATCTCCTTTAATCTATCCTCTATATGTTTAATTCTATACATTTCTTTCGCCAACTTCAATTGAATTTGATTTATTTCCTTTTGCAGCAAAGATGCTTGATTACAGAAAGGAGAAATATCAAGTTGTTTTTCGTTTTCCACCTTGAGTTGCTTATCTAGCAAATTGTTCTGAATTTCTATCTCTTCAACTCTTTTGTCAAGTGTATCTCTCTATTTCTTTAACTATGACACCTTGCTTTTAATATCTTTTTTCTCTCTTCCAGTGATGGTATCTAACATTAATAAGGCATCTTTGTCTAATTCCAAAATTTTATATGCCTCTTTGAATTTATCCAATTCTATGAGAATATCAATGTGCTTCCTTTTTAGACTTTGTCCCTCTCCTCTTTCTTTTCTTAGAGTTTCTTTCATTTGGAACATTTTCTCCTTATATTTATCAACCTCTTCAACTAATTTTCCAACATTATCTACATTAGCTAGAGCTGCTACTACACCTGCCATTGCAAGGATTTTAGGGTCTTTATTCATCCCCTACAAAACTATTTTTTCTGTTACCATGATTTCTACAAGATGATCACCTGTGTCCAACCTTTTCTCTGATGTCATCACAATCCTCTTCTTATTTTTATCAAATAAAATTGTATCGAGATTGGGTACCGCTTGTTCCCGGGATAGAATGAAAGGTATTAATTCAAGCTCTGCCGAGGGAGATTTATTTTCTGTCATCATGCTACTTAACGGAACAAAATAATCCACTAGACTATTATAGCCTTAGTCCCGCTCTTGATCCTCCTGATATCAGTCTTCCTGCTCCTTTTTTTTAAGTTCTTCGGCTTCTTTTTTTGCTTCTTCTCTTACTTGATCAACCGCTTCCTTTTGTATTCTTTTACTCTCCTCCCTCTGCCTATGTTCTTCTTCTTCCTTCTACCACTATTCTTCCTCTGCTAATCGCTACTTTTCTTCTTTTAACAATCTGTGGGCTTCCTCTTCCCTTTTCCTTGCAGCTTCTTCTTCTTTCTTTTTATGTTCAGCAGTGCCACTACTGCTTCCTTTTCCTCCCACATTTTATATTTTCTTCTTGAATCTTCTGCTTAAGGCGACCATGTTGCATGCGTTGCGGTATATCTCTTCATATTTATCCTAGTAATTTGTGTATTCAAGGTTCACTCCCACTAACACACAATACTTTGAAATTTTGTCCTTTGAATCATTTTTGTGAAAACGTTTTTCTCCAAAATGAAAGTTTTCTAATTCTTTCACAAACTCTGGCGCACTTTTTACCTTAGAAAACTAATAACTACCTATGTGGAAAGGTAGTGGTGGATATAAAACCTTTTTCATATCAAATAATAAGTTACTGATCCCATCTATGTAGAGTTGTCTCACCACTTCTTTATGAATAACATAGTTAGTGGCATACTTTGGTAGCAAAGAAGGGGCTTTAGATCCTCCAAACATTTTGAAGTACATACCTTCTTCCGAGAGGTGATAATGCCCATTTTCTCTCACCGCCTCCAATGCTCTTTCAGACATGCAATTGCAGTCTATGAGGAATATTATCTTGTAAAGCGACATTAAGAAATCCTCACATATGCTATTGTAGAAACCATAGTATTTGTGCGCCCAAAAGACCTGATATGTAGAATATACAGGGGTCTTGGTCTTATCCCATTTTCAATTTAGTGCTGGGAACTAGTGGGTGCACGAAATGCAATCAATTAGGAAAGAGCTCATATAAAACTCTGACTTCCTCTACGCCAAACCCCCAAGTGATGCACTTATGGATGAAGATAGACTATTTTCTATGATGTTGGCCCAATTAAATATGGTACCCTTTGTAGCTACAAAATAAATCAATGGTACCCAACTTATCTTATAATTCCTTCCATTATTTTGTCTGAAAATATGGTTTAACATCAAATTAGCTAGAATCTGGTATGGGGTACGTAAGTTGGAGGATTCATATTCTCTTGAAGGCTTCGTGCGAAACTGCTTCCCAAAAACCAACATTCTCCTTACACAATCGAAAACATCTAAGTCTAGATCCTTTATCCACTTTTATGTCATATAGATCTGAGGTGTAGGTATCTTACATGCTTGAGCTACATATGTCAGGCTGTAGGTAGCAAAGCCTTGTCCATTAATGTTTGACAGAATCATCCTAGTCATATCTGCCCTTGGAAGAATCCAGACGATTACCTCGGCACATGGTAATATTTCGGGACGTGTAAACACTTTCATGAGAACGAACTTCATTATATTTACATATATTGGTATGTCCTCTGAACTCGCCTATGGGACAACCTGGTCCTTGATCATCTGATATATTTGAACACATCTGAATTATGGCTCGATTCTAGTGAAAGCTTTAGTGTCTTCATAGATAATTTCTAGCTTCGGTACTATTTCTATCTCTGGATTATTTCATGTAGCGTGGGCCTTTTCCTTACCCTTTTTGGCATGGTGTTATATAAAAGTTGATGCTACAAAATGAATCAAACATGTCTTATATATATTTCAACCTCTTAATCTGCATGAATGATAAATAAATACTGGAAAAAAAACAACTATCTCTGAGATTGAAACAAACAGAAAACATCATGAGGTCATTATTTAATCAAAAACCTTTACCAACTCATTCTGAAACATCTTAACAATATTTGTGACACCAGGGAAAAAACCTTTGGCTACCCTAGAACCCCAAGCTATAACGTGACTACTACTGAATAGGGCTGAGCAGTGGACATCTCATGTGCTAGGTTTAAACAAAAATTCCCTTGGATTCTACTAACGATACCCTACTTATATTGCGACTAGGAAACCTTTCCAACTCAGAACACCAAGTATTTTCTCATAGAAACAAATGTAAACCCCTATG
The DNA here is from genome assembly GCA_001517045.1 of Pseudotsuga menziesii. Classification (NCBI taxonomy): domain Eukaryota; kingdom Viridiplantae; phylum Streptophyta; class Pinopsida; order Pinales; family Pinaceae; genus Pseudotsuga; species Pseudotsuga menziesii. The sequence continues at coordinate 225,338 of LPNX010687680.1, forward strand.
TGGCTTAAAAACCTGAAGAAACAGGCATATCTAAAAGAATTTCGGTAAAGAATCTTCCCAAACCTACCCCAGCCAATGATGATACCCCCTCTACTCACATTTTGATGACAAGAACAGGGAGTGGCACAGACGGTGAAACATTAGTCTGTCCACAACCCTGCTACTAAACCAAACTGACATAACAAAACTTATGGTGAGAGAAGCAAGGATGAGTGGCATGGATTAGTTAAGGGAAAAACATACGACCATGCTAACAAAGAGCGGAGAAACCAGGGGTTTGATGTGTGGCTGAGAATGAGGTGCTTTCAAAGGTCATCAGAGCCTAACCTCAAAGGAAAAACCTTCTACGATCTTGGGATACATATAACCAGTAAGGACGGGAAAACCTAATCCTGTAAGACCTAACTGTGATTTCCCCACAAAATGTAAAAATGACAAGGCAGGGATCCAAATCCTACCTGGCGACAACAAACTCGACTGTTGGTGAGTGCAACTCTCGTGTAGCTGGCAAGATCTGCACGACATCAGTGACAACTCAAATGGTGATGAAGATGAGTGCTCCAACATAAAATAGTAATAACCGTGACACAACCCTCAATGGCTTAAATAGGAAAAGTTATGATCCAAAAAAAACATAATAAAGGTAATTAATATACCCACGAGCGAAAATGTCATTGGAACCAAAGTTACAAACTTCATCAACAAGACCTTAAATCACCAACAAAAAATGAGCACAAGCGACGATGTCAGGTAGAAGCTTGGGATCGATCCGACGTTCATCGGATAGACTCGGACCCTCCTACTAGGAAAATGTTATGATCCATCATTGGCAAGAACATTAAAACTCCATCGACTATGAAAAAATTTGTTCATCCATAGTGGTGTCAGCTAAACCTTCCAGAAGATCATCGGTTGCAATAGATGGGTGCACCCAACAACATCGACTCGAACAAACGAGCATTGTCGATGCGGTCAAAAAAATATTAGAAGCGTCCTATAGGAAAACTTATGAAAAGTTTCTGACATGGGCTGGTGAATAAGAAACCAAAACCACTTCCGATTCCATCGAAAATATTTGACTAGATAACCCGATGCATCATAGAAGGCTGTCAGCAAGACATCGTAATGAAACTCGGAAGTTTTCTCCAATAACATCATCTCCGGAACCTGAGTCTCAACGATGAATTGGCAAACTCACGTAAGTTTTCCAAAAAAGATAAAATATATTCAAAGAATCAGTGGGTTATGTCTGGAGGAATATTCCTCTTTGGAAGAATCCAAAAAAAGTGATAATGTCTGGAGGAATCTTCCTCTTTGGAAGAAGAATAATGTGCCCAACTGAATCAAGAATATAGACAGCTACAGGCTGAAAACTGGACCCATGTAGAGCGGCTGAAACCAACTGATGAGAGAGAAAAATTGCTTGATAATTCTAACTATGTGAGGAACACCCAAGTAACTGATATATTTCAGCCATGAACATCAAACCATGTGAGAAAAAATTATCCCCAACTGTTAGGAGCAAGTGCCCAAGCGGATGTAGAATGTCTCCAACTTTACTAGTTCTGTGAGGAGATGAGCATGTGATCAAATGGATAGGTGGAGAAGCCTTGGGACTATGGAGAGATAATGATTGAGCTCCATAATCTGATATAGCTTCAAAAATATCCAATAATTCACAAAATCTGATATCAGAAAATTCATAAGAAAGAACTAACATCTAATCCTCAACAGTAGAATTGAAAGAGACTTGTGGTGCTTGATTTGTCACACCAAAATTGATGAAACCAATTATAAGAAATATTAAAAGCTCTTGAATATTGAAACCTAAAACACATATTATCAGATCAGAAAATAAATCAGATCCAAAAATTGTCACATCAGATCCAAAACTTTGCTCCATTGAGATGGTAGATGCACAATTTTCTCCTTCTTCAAAATTCTGATTTTTGGTGCATGCAATCCAGTAGGAGTTTAATGGAAGCTCTATATTAATGAGAGTGAATGGATCGCTCTTATAATCTGATATTATTTCCAGAATATCATTGGTATTACTTATCTGCACACCAACAACATCATTATAGATATAGAAATCAAATTCCTCTACCGTTTTTGAAACAGTCACCGGTAAACTATGCACAAAATTTAAAGAATTACTGGAGAGTTTTTCCAAGGAATAGAAGGAGTGTTTTTCTTCACAAATAGATATTCGAATGCATTCTTCTAAATCAGCCATGTGAGGAGGTGAGATATCAGATATCTCATACACTTCTGGAGCAACAGGAGAAGGAGTCATTTCAAGGATACTTTCTTCCATTTTAATTAACTGTAGGGAAAAATCTACTTCTTCTTCATCTTAAACAATTTTCTTTTCTGTAGGAGAGGGCATGAAATCATCATGCTGGATTTTATCTGAACCTATCTCAACATATGGTATTTTAGATTCATATCCCATATGACTGCTAGGTCCTCCTGATAGAGGGACACTGATGAAGGATTCCCTGGACGAAACCATGTGGTTGGATGCTCCATAATCTATCACATAAGCCTTCGAAAGAGAGAGGCTTACATGCAAGCATATCTCATCTTATTCAGTCTACTCTTAATCATCTGACATCACTGTTCTTTGTGGAAGGGAAATATTTTTCTGTACAGATAGAGCTTTCATCTAGTCGAGGGTCTTCTTCATGCATGAGTCTTCTGGATGAAAACCCCTCATACAGTAGGGACACTTTCTCATTTTCTTCTTAGAGCCGAAGGCTACTTCAGAAGTTTGATGATTCTATTTAGGCTTTGAATCAACTGCTTTTGGCTCCTTCTTCTTTGATTTCCCCTTTGCTTGCACTTTAGAAGAGTCAGTAACTAGGAGAGCTTGATCTTTGGAGGTCTTGATGACTCCCATTCGAATCAACTTGTCTTTCTCCTTGATTTATAAGGACTCGAAAAAAGAATCTAATGAAGGAACTTTCCAATCAGAAAAGATTTCCCGCTTGTAATGAAATATGGAAACAAATACAGAATAATCAGGGCCTAGTTTTATGAGTATGGAAAGGACATTATAATCATCCTTCCACTCTATTCTGCACTGTCTACATTGAAGTACCAGAGACTTGAATTGAGTAAATAATTGTTCAATAGTCTTGAAACTGCTGGGATGTAAAGATACCAACTCATTCTCCAGAATTTGTCCCCAAAGCTCATCTTGTTTGTTAAACAATCTATCAATCTTCTCCCAGGATTCTCTAGGAGTCCTCAATCCTTCTAGATGGAAGAGGATATCTCTGGATATATAAGTACATAAGTACCTGAATGCTTCATCACAATGGTTTAGAAACTTGTTTCGTTCAACTCGCTGATGAGGCTCAAGCTCCCATCCATGTTTGATCCTCTGGTAACCATGCTTGTGCAAGGCCAGCTGCATATCAATCCTCCAATAAAGATAATTGAAAGTTGTGAGGATCTTTGGTTCAGGAGTTTGAGAAATCATAATTGTTTCAGCTAAAAGACTGCAAATATTTCACACAAGCTACATAGCACCTGTCAATTTCACTGCAATAACACACTAAAACATATGAACTGTTAGAATCATTCTTTTCCTCCCAGCATGATCATGTTTTTCAGGGTCTGTCATGCGCTTTCCACTGCTCTAAATAAATCCAGATCTAGAAAATCATCATAGGGGACTTCTATGGAAACCCAACTGCTTCTAATGTTCGATGGGGAGAAACAAGCATGAAACCTGCCTTAGAAGGCTCTAATACCATATTAGAATTTGAATGCCATTTATATCTTCAAGCAGATAGTTCTAATAATTTTTGCAGCAAAAGAATGGATAATGAAGATACAATCTGAACAAAACAAACCACATAGGAAACAAACAGGTATTGCTCAGGAATTTACAGTATCATTCATAATAATAAAATCCAGTGTTACAATAGTTTACATAGGAAAAGAATTTGAATGCATTAGGTAGCAATTTGAATCTATCCACTAGATCTGACTGTATCTAACTAACCATCTAAGTCATGGTATCTCAATCAATATCGGACTCCAATAGATCAACTCCCAGATGTCCAACAACTCAATCAATCAATGATAGATAGTTAAATCAGTGCAACTGAGTGTGGTAGGTGGGAAAAAGAGCCTAATCCACATGAATCCATGCATTAAGCATGCATAGATAATTCTAGCTAGCTGATTGTGAACTAACTGAAAGTAACCGAGGGCTAACTAAGACTAACTATTTTCAACTCCAACTAACTGAAGGAGGTTGGTGTCGGGACTCCCAATGGCTCCTAAAATGTAGGGATTGGTCTAGGAGGTGCCCAAATTGATGCATGCACATGTAGCAAGAGGCAGTTAACCTCTAGCAATGTTCCCCACACTCTAGTAACTGGTACATTTGTCCCCATTAGGAAAAGTGGACCCAATGGTACTAGTGGAACCAATTAATTAATTAAGGTTCCTAAGTTAGGATAAATCATCTAATAGATAGTATGGACAAGGGAGGATTAATAATCCTAACAATTACAACCTTGGCCCTTCTTGGCTCGACGTGTGGTTAAGAAGGATGTCTAGTCGCCTTTCTTCGAGTCTGGCAGAGGATTTGTGTCATGCAATGTTTAAAGACATGTAAGGAACAAAATGCTTCCATCTTTACTCTGCAATTAATTTTTTAAGGTTTTTTGTGCTCGAACCATATTTAACACCATCGTTTCCTTGCTTCGCGTGAAGAGGAAGAAGGGATAGCCAAGAGGAGACAACCCTTGTCCCTTTATGCGTGTTATCAAGGTAAATTATTCTCTGGTTGAAAAAATTAATAAATTCATTCAATAATATTATTTGGGGTTTATTTTAACTCTATCATTTTGTTGGCAGGTGAAGGAAGGGTAACTGTGAAATCTTTGGATAAGCTTGCTTCACCCTCATAGCCCAAATGCAGAGTGTAGGTAATATTCACCAATGCGTTCTCTTTATCTTTCAATGGGTTATAGTAAAATAAATTATTTTAACAATGCTTAACTATTAATGCAGGTTTGCCAAATCATGGGCCTAGCAAGAGCACCAACAAGGTCACCTTCCTCTCAAGCCTTCTCCTTCTCTGTCTAGAGGTGAGGGATTTACCTGAACTCTATTTAATAGGAATAATACATAAATAAATTTTTGTTTATCCTATTTATACTAATGCCAATAGGCCATGTGCATGTGAACACTTGGCATGGAATGGCTTATGGACTACACATTTGGCTCATCCACTAGTCATAAGGTAAGACTCTTGATTTGGATTCGATGTTAAACTGGTTCCCCAGTTTCTTTGACTCGCAGTCGATGCAAAGATAGGTCTTTACAACCACTACAAAGATAACTTTTGTTTTAATCCATAACCCATATTGGGTCTGTACTTAGATGCATTCGTTTATAGAGTGGGATTTGCAACCTCTCAAACTTAGAAAGTGTTTGATTTTACAGTAGTTGTTTTGTTTGAGAATATTGGTTCTCGGCCAATAAATATTTTATTATTCTATATTTTAATGTTTAAGCCCTCATCTTGTAAATTCGATTTAGGGAGAAACTTGACCCAGTGGTCATGGTTCCTCGATCTAAAATTTGTTTTGATTATTATTATAATTGTGAATATTAAATCTTTAGTTGTCTGTGTATTATGCTTGGATAACGTGGTTTTGTTGTTAATTTAGTTCTTTAACCAAATCATTCTATTCTGGGTATGGATTCCCAAAACAAAGACTGTACTCGTATTTTATTATGTTATTAAAACTTGTAGACGTGATTTGTCAATTTTTTATGTATTTTGGATTGCCAGCTATAATATTGATTTGGTAAACAATTTTTTTCTTCATTTAGCTAGATTGATTATCGTTGAGTTTAAAACGGCACGTGTTTGTTTAATTAGCTTAGATCCATACTACTATTTACCTAGAAAACTAGTTGTCTTATTTGATTTCTTTAAGTGATTGTCTTTACAAAAGATTTGTTTTCTTCATATCTAGTTTATTTGTATCATTCTAAAAATGAAGCCTTTTGGATCTACTCGGTATATCTATGATTACTTTGTTTGATAGTAGTTTAAATGATTGTGATACCTTCGTTCATGTCTTTTTATTTGTTAATTTGTTTAGATATTCCATAGACTTTGTGTGAATACCCAAAACATAGATTAGGTTCAATAAGATATATGCACATTGATTTTAAACAGAGATAGACTCTGTGTGGATGCCTTCGGCTCCTAATGGAAAGTAATTGGTTTATACTTACTTATATCTATTTTATTAATACATTATATAATCATTTTTAAATAAATCATTAGCAAATTATCTAGATGTACTGAGGATATAGATAAGATATGTGATTTCCTACATTCTATAAATAAATAACAACTTATACTAAGAGCATATAATTAAAAGAGAAAAAAAGTTTAAAATAGATTCATAGTATAATTCTTCAATTTAAAATGCATTTAGAATTCACATCTACACCCATACTATGATTATCTGTACTAAAAGTTAATAAATTTAGTAAGGAACCTGTCACCACTGTCAAGAAAACAGAACTGAAGTCGTCGTTCCTCCCAACCAACTCCTAGAACAACCAAATATTACTTGCTCCAAAATCCTTGGGCATGTTTGTTGAACCACAAGGACAAAATCTGATCAACGCGCCATCTCTATGCATCGATAGATCATTTAGCCATCCATTTCTAGCCTCCTGCAACTTCGATGGACAAACTATTTTACAGTATTTTGCCTAGGACTTGGTCATTTATGAGTCTCCTTCTCTTCAGCGCTCCACAAGGAGTCCTGACATGATTTTGTGGAATATGCATCCTGCATCACTTGAGTTCTCACTCAGCAGCTTTTTCCATTTGTCATTTCCCCTTGTGGGTCAACAAACACTCTTTCAACAACTAATTCAGTTCTGTTTCCTCTCAGTATTTTAATTATTCAATAATAATAATAATCCATTACATTCATGTTGACTTTATTGTAAACACACACACACACACACACACACATATTCCAAATAATATATAATTAACATTTTTTCTAGTGTATTACATACACCTCTCCTTAAAGAATAACACCATCCTCAATGTTATTATTTATTTGTCTCATTTCTCCATTATTTCATGCTGAAATAGAGCTGGATATGACTCCTGCATATTACTTTCCAGTCCCAAAGTGGATTCCTCTGGACTAAGGTGCTTCCATTACACCTTGATTTGTCTGATGGTATGATTCCGGAGTAAAATTTATTTCATGTCGAGAATACGTTCCAGTTCCACTTGAAACTCTCCTACGGGTTCCAGCTGTATAACATTCCATTCAATCACATCAGTAGTATCATGAACGTATTTCTTTAAAATGGAAACATGAAAAACATTATGTACTTTTATTGTAGTGGGTAATGCTAGCTAGTATGCCACTGGTCCAATCTTTGCCAAAATTTCAAATGGCCCACAATACCTATGTGCCAATTTTGAGTATTTTCCCAATATTAGGGAGCTTTTCTTGGGTTTTACCTTTACATAAATACGTTCTCCTACCTAGAAATCTTGTGGCATTTTTTGTTAAGAAACCGTGTCAAGCCCCTCTTTATTTTGTTAGTATATTTTGTCGGACGCATATGCTCTGTAAGTCATCCCATTAGTATGTTGTATTATCCCACATTCATGGGGAGTAAGTAATAGTTGTTAAGTCATCCAGTTAATATGTTGCATTATCCCACATTCATGGGGAAGAATAGTTGTTTAGATTAGACTTAGTATATAAGTATGTGTTGAGGCTAATGAAAGCATCAAAGAGTTGTTTTGTATTGAGCTTGCTCAAAGGAGGTTTCCCCCTCGAAGTGGCCTACGATTAATAATATCTCTTCTATGATCCAGTGTTTCTGTTATATTGTGCATTCTCATTTTTTATTGTGGGAGGTTCTCCATGTAGCAAGGATTTCTCCCTTACTACAGGGCAGGAATGGCTACCTTCCATCTATAGGATGGAAGGGTAGGGTTCCTGGTGGTTGTGCAATGAAAATGAAATAGAAACGAAATGCAAAACAAAAATGAATAAAATGGAAACCCTACACACAAGGTTAGACTCTAGAAACCTGCATACAAGTAGTTAGAACATGAAATAAACCTGCAAACAAACTAATGTTACAAAAACTTTAATAAAATGACAAGAAACAAAGCTTATACCTCTTGGTGGAAATGGGCCACCATGCCCTAGCTTGGAGAAGCACCTCTCTCTTGGCAATGGGGGAGCTATGGCTCAAAGGGAAAATGGATGAGAGGGAGTGTGGGTGGCTTGACAGGAAAATGGTATCAAGGCACCCACTCAGGTAGCATAATAGTATGCAAGGGAGGAATGATTTGAGAGTGACCCCCACCCCTCTATTTATAGCCTTTTTGGGGTTTTTTAGTGTTTTAAGCCCCTGGTTGGGGCTTTAGCCCCTTTTTTGGGCTTTTAGCCCCTTCCACCCTATCTTTAGCTCCTTTTGGGGTTTTAAGCTCCTTTGAGGGGTTTTAACCCCTATGAGAGCTATTTTGGCTCTTTTTAGGGGATTTTAAGCCCTTTTGCTCATTCTTAAGCCTTTTTGAGGGTGTAGGGGTCCAACGGGGTGAAATGAGGGTCGTGCATGGGTGTCCTTGGGTGGTGTAGGCCGTGTAGAGCCGAGTGAGGGATTTTTTGGGTTAACAGATTGCCCCCTGATGTGTGAGGGAAGGAGCTCATTGTATGGCCAATGGACATCATAGGTTTTTCTATGGAGAGGTGGTGCTTCCTGGGTTGGGGCATGGTGGCTTTTGGTTTTTGTATTAATATGGTTCCCATCAATGGGTGAGATACAAATAATGTGTGACATGTATATGGACGAGGCGAGAATCCCCATGCTCATAACAATGTCAACAGAATAAAGTGATCTATGCTCTATAATACAAGAGTCGATCATGTACAACTGATGATACAATAATGGTTGCCTCAATTAGAGGTTGAATACAATACTGATATGAAGAACTGTTATATTGGACCCATGGCATTCTCATGGAATGCTATATCTTCATGACTGATAGCCTACTGGATCTAGAATGGTACATAGCTATATGGACTCACTGATGGAAAGTAAGAGTCCCTGTGGTACAAGTATGTTGCATCAATCATAAATCTATATAAAAGCACTGTTGGGGCTTCTGAACACTATCTCCAACGCAACCCGGAAATCACAATGGACATAAACCTATTTAGGTCCCTTGAATAGGCTCATCAATGTGCTAGAGTCAGGTGACATCCTAGGTCTTCAACCAAATACTGCACGGACCAATACCCTATACGAATCTCAACGGTGTGATGATGTAGCTGGAGTCGAGCACATGAGAAACAACCATCCTGAGAGGCACTAAGGACTCCTCTCAAGTGGTCCAAGGAACTCATCAATGAGGTTAATAAAACCAGGATACAAGGACCTCTGGGTCTATCCTCTGGAATACATGTGTTGTCGTCGACAGAGGGAGACCTGCCCCTGGTTAAGGCAGTGGTGTTTCCTTGACCAAAAGCGTGAGGGAGATGACCGAAAGATGTGAGACAATCTGAGGACTGACCCACTAAATGGGGGGGGGAGGGAAGGAGTTGAACAAGGGAAGAGGGAGTGTAGTAGACTCAAACTTCCTTTGTTCAGAGTATGACAGTAGGTTGGACCAGGCAGCAAATGAAACTGACTCATGGTAAAGGGATCACAGTTGTAATACTGGGCATGTAACTGTAGATGGGAAATACTTGGGGGAGGTAGAAACTTTTGATTTTGATGGGATCCAAGGAAGACACATTGTAGAGTACTCTGAACAAAGGAGACCCAAAGTGAGAATGTTGCCAAACTATTATCTGTGGGGTGGTGTCTAGAGACATCGTTGTGGTATGATCTCGTGGATTTTTGGCGATCTCAAGAAAGTAAATGCTCGATGGTGCTTTCAGATTTAGAGAGTCTGAAAGCACGAAGAAAACTCCAGTGGGGGATATTTTTCGTTGGTAGTCTCCTGTGCCCGAAAAAGGATAAAAGTATACACAAGAGAGCTCACCCATCCTTTAGGGGATGAGAGACTTCTTTACCGTTGGTAGTCCAATCAAGCCGAAAAAGGTTAAACCTATACTGACTGGACGGTCATTCAGATACTTTTACGAGCATGAACAAAACCAAGTTTTCTCAGCAATCTTTTCTTAGTGAGAAGGCTGGAAAAGAGCTTAACGACAACCCATCATGAGATTTTTCATAAATTTCGGCCCCTCTGTCCAAGAAAGCATATAAGTATGCAGAGGGGAACGGTCTTGGCTTGAATGTAGATGCCCTTTTCTATACTTTAACGAGCGGGAAAGGAAGTAGTTGCACTCGGAAATCTTTTCATTCTTTTAGGAGTCAGAAAAGAGCTTAAAAGAAGCTCCATTATGGTCAACCGATCGAGGGGGCACTGATGGTGCCCCCATGTTGCGACAATGGAAACTGGTCCAAAGGTCATCCTTGTAGTATGGATGGAGTGGGGGGCTCTGGGACATACACGGGATAGATCGCGACAGAGGCACGTGAATCGATAGTGGCACGCAAACCGATGTGGCTCTCAGACAGAGGTCAATAGAGTTGTGTGTGTGAGTTGTGGTGCACGGACTTGACTACATGTGATGTGAGTGCAAGTCCGAAGGCAGTTTATAAAAGAAATGGGTCATCCCCTAGGGAATGGTCCGGGATCCTGCATAAGGTGCGGTGGACGGATATGATGCATGATGCAATTGTTTGTATGCTTCCTATATGTTATGATGAATATGCCAATTTAAAATGTCTTTAGCCATCTGATATGCTACACTATTGAGGTTTATGGGAACATGTGTGAATGTGATGGATTCAAAGGTTCTAACCATCTATTTAGTGCGCAGGAATTTTCTAAAGAGGCAGAGATCACGTACCTGGTAGTAGTTGTTCAACTGGGAGACAAGCAACTGGGAGTCTAAGAAGACATCGAGATGGAAAATGCCCAATTGGAGAGTGGCGGCCAAAAGTCCATTGACACCATCATATTCAGCCTGGTTGTTGGTCGCACTGCCTATGCATATTCCGTCGATATGGATCAACTCGTGCGATGGGGAGTAGATGACCCATGCAGCCGAGTTGAGGTTTGGAGACCATATGCTCGCTCCATCAGCAAATCCAATGTACCGATCTGAGGTAGGATCCATCTTGAGTAATGAGGGGAAACAATACATAATACTCACTTTAAAAATGCATAAAAAAAAGGGACAAGACTATATTACAAGCTGAACTACCGTCATTTAAAGAGGTGATGTTAGAGGGAAATTGGTTTGGACTTTCAGGGAATCAACGGTCATTCCTTTGGGTGCCCATGCAGTGAGTGGCGGTAGGAAAGTGTGATGCAAGTACAGTTCTGGAGACACTTACATCACTTTATGTTTCATAAACCGAGGTAACTTCCGGGAAGTGGTCCCAAAAATTACTCATTAAACATGAGACGATGGTCTCATAAGGAGATAGAAATTTGGGCCTGGAGGTGTGAGAGGTGTCTCAAACAGGTTTCGGGTGATTTTGGATTAGCAGCTAATGGTGCTGCCCTAACATGTGGAAAAAACGTTGAAAAACAAGAAAAGAAAATCAAGCAACTCATTGGTGATGTTAAGCGTAAAATCTCTTGAGGTAGAGCCCGTTACGGGGGTTCTCCAAGAGTTGTCCATCAGAGTCAATAAGGGTGTATTCCCCTTTTCCAAGGCAACGGTGGATGACATATGGGCCATACCACATTGACTCGAGCTTGCCTTTACCCAACTGGTCGTTGGGTTGGTCGTAGACTAGAACCATATCTCCTTCATTGAAGGTGCGAGGGTGGACATGGGAGTCATAGTGGGCCTTTGACTGTGTTTTTGCTGCTTCGATGGCTTGGAGGGCATCTTGACGGTCTTTTATGGTTTGCTCGAGTTGGAGTAGTCATTCTTATAAAGGCGAAGTATCAGGGAGGAGTTATACCATGAGGTTGAGGGATGGGATTTGGAACTCTATAGGGAGTACTGATTCAACGCCATGTACTAGGCAGAAAGGGGTGAAACCGGTTGTAGTTTTTTTGGACGTGTGATAAGCCCATAGGGAAGAAAATCGCATGTGATGTCAGTTGGTTTTATGGTTTCCTACCATCCTTTGGAGCATTGTTTTGATGATTTTGTTGACTGCTTCAACTTGGCCATTGCCCTGGGGGTAGTAGGAAGATGATTATTGGTGTTCAAATTTCAACATGGTTGAAAGCTCAACCCAAACAACGTCTTGAAAGTGTGCACCATGGTATAAGACCAGCTATTTAGGAACACCGAATCGTGAAATAACATGATTGAAGAAGAAGCGTGCCACTGTTTCACTTTTGCAATCAAATGTGGGCATGGCCTCGACCCACTTAGTGAAGTAATCGACTACCATAATGATGTATTTATGACCATTGGCCGAGGTAGGGTTGATTGTCATGAAGTCGATTGCCCATTTGTAGAAGGGACCGACTGTGACTACGGGGTGTAATGGTGCAGGGGGGGTTCTTGCCTTTGGGGCAAAGAGTTGATAGCTGCGACAATGCTTGACTGCCTCTATGTAATCGGCAAAGATGGAAGGCTAGAAGTAGCCAACACATAAAACATTCTGGGCAGTTACCAGACCTAAAAGGTGGCCACCATAGGCTCCACTATGACAATCATTGAGGATGGTCTCGGCCTCATCATGGGTGAGGCAATGACATAGGATGGTATCAATGCCTCGATGATTTAGAAAATCTCCAATCAACAGGTGGTGAATGGATTGATGTTGAATGCATCGCCTGTCCTCATGGTTTAAGTGTGCTGCAAACGTCTATATTTGTAAGTATAGAAGGATGTCCTCAAACCATGGGTCTTCTGTGGATATGACGAATAGGAAATCATCAGGGAGATCATCCTTGGGAGGTGATGACGTGGTTAATGGGGGCAGATTGGTCATGGGCACATCCAATGCAATTGCTAAGTCGAATTCTTGGAGGACGACTGCCCACTTAGCTACGTGACCTTGTAGAAGGCGAAAACTTAAGAGGTACCGCATTGGGTTTGAATTAGCCACTACACGAGTATGGTTTGCGATGATGTAGTGGCGCAACTTCTGAACCGAGAAGACGACGGTGAGGGCCAATTTCTCCTCAGGTGAATATCGTAGTGGGGGTCCTGTCAGCTTCTGATTGATGTAGTAAATCATGTTCTCGTGGCGAGCATCATCTTCTTGGACCAAGACTCCAGCAATGGTTTTGTACGAGGACAACACAAAGAGAAAGAAGTCTCAGGTGAAATTTGGTGCTGAGAGTAATGGTGCAGAACCCAGGGCTTGCTTGAGTGCATCAAACGATTCTTGTGCTTGTTGATCCCAAACAAAGGGGATTTTTGTGCGGAGCAGGCGAATGAATCCGTAATATTTTGTTGCATACTCTGGTACAAAGCGGTGAAGGAAGTTGACCTTGCCTTGGAGGCTATGTAGTTTGTGCTGAGTTTTTGGGGAAGGAATATCAAGGATAGCCTGAACTTTGAGGGGATCTACCGTTATCCCTTTGTGGGATATGATGAATCCAAGTAGACGGCCTGCTGGGACACAAAAATTCACTTGAGGGGATTCAAGCAATTTTTTTACTTGCGGCAACGTAAAAAGACTTACCGCAAACTGTCTATATGTTGTGCTTGTTTTGGTGATCGAGCGGTAAGGTCGTCCAGGTAGACCAAAATGATGTGAATTAGGTCGTGGAAACAATATGTCATGGCACCCTGAAAGGTGCATCCAGCATTTTTCAGTCCAAAGGGCATGACTCGATATGCGAATGCGCCCCACAGGTTTGTGAATGTAGTCTTGTAATGATCTTCTTTTTGGATCTGAATTTGGTTATATCCGGAAAATCCGTCAATGAAAGAAAAGACCTCATGTTTGGCGCATTCATCGATAATCTAATCGATGAAGGGTGTTGGGAAGTTGTCTTTGGGACACGCCCCATTGAGATCGTGGAAGTCTGTGTAAACGTGGATGGTACCCTATTTTTTATTCACGAGAACAAGATTAGAAACTCAAGTGGTGTACACAATGGGGTAAATGAAGTCGGTTGTGCGTAGCTTCTCTATTCCAGCTTTGACCGCGGCCGCTTTGGAAGGATGGATGGGTCATTGCTTTTGGAATACAAGGGCCACATTGGGCCATGTGTTGATGTGGTGTTCCATGATGGATGGATCCAATCTGAGCCTTTCAGTGTAAGACCAGGAAAAGATGTCATGGAATTGTTGGAAGAGAGCTTTGTAGGCGGTGACTTCTTCCGGGGAGCAAGATGCCCCCAACATGATTTCTTCAACCACCTCAGGATTGGTTGAGATGTTGATTTTGATTGTTGGCGAGATCTTGGCCATGTTCCCTTCTTCGAAGGCGTATAGTGCTAGAATGGGGTTTTTGACCCAGTCAAATTTCCCATGAATGAAACCTTTGGTTTCCAAGGAAAACTGGTCAAACTATGACACAAGATCTTCGAGGAGGAAGAACGAGTGATGGTGCATGTCGTCCCATGGGTATTCCAAGGCGGTTAAGGCTTCAAGTATCTCCTCATCGTTGCAGAAGCAATAGAGAGATAGGTCTGATGGAAAAGAGGGTCGGTATAACTGGACATCATGTAAATGGACATGGTGTCTGAAGAAGGAGGTGGGGGGTGAACTTCTTCGATCAGGGTGATCTCAGATTCAAGGTAATGTTGTCGAAGGTTGTATAAATCCATTCGAAACTCAGACAAGTCTTGGAAGTGGTGAGAGTAGTGTCCATACAATCCACAAAGGGCGCAAGCATGGTTTGTTCTCAATGACTTGTTTCTCACTATTGGCACGCTTGGAAGTTCAACCATTGGGAGGTGTTCCATTGTGTCCATGTAATCCAAATGCGCACGGATTATAGGAATCTTAGGGCAGTTCTAAGTTGGATGGCCCTGTTCTTCACAAACAGCACAAGGCGGGATCTGTCAAGGTTCAGTGGTAGCTTTCGCATTCTTTCCCCTGGTTCTTTTTGGGTGGGGTGGTGTGGGTACAGGTGCGGTGGTTGGTTTTTGCAAGCCGGGTGGAGGGTGAGACTCGACCGCAATGGGTTGCACGGGGGTTAAGACTACCTGGGCCATTGGTGGTTGAGCTAGTGGATCAAGATACCACACAAGAATTCCCAATGTAAGGTTGGGTAAGTTTAAGGTGGTCATTACTGGCTTGCTCATGGCACCAGGTGGGGGAAAGAGGAAGGGAATTGTATGGACTGGAGAGGAGCCCAGATAAATCCCTGATGGTTGTATGTGGGGATGAGGTTGTGGTTGCGGTTGCGCATAATGCTATAGCTGCGGATGATGTTGCGGTTGTTGTTGATGTTGCGGCTACGGATAGTGTTGTGGTTGCTATTGGGGCTACGGCTGCGGTTGTTTTTTGGGTGCAGCTATGCTGGATAAGAGCATGCACAAATCCGCAATCCCATTTGGTGTCGATGGCGATACTAAGGGGAAAGAAGCCATCATGGTGGTATCAGCAAACAACCCAAGGCCCACATTAAACAATGGGGAGGCTAGTATGTTGTCAACCATGGTGTTGACTGCAAGGATAACATTGGCAGGTACGGTTAGCCCTTGTGGATCATTGATGTTGACCGTAGGGAT
>LPNX010687680.1:241107-270330 GCA_001517045.1 Pseudotsuga menziesii
AACATTGGCAGGTGTTGTAAGCCTTGCGGATCGTGATAATTCAGTTGGTCAACCATCACGATTTTCCCTTCATGGGGGAACATCATGAGACGAAAAACAGTTGATGCTACAACTCTCATGGCGTACATATAACTTCTTTCGAGGAGAAGGTTATAGTCCAATTGAGCATTGAAAACCTCTATGTCAATCAGAACTGTCTTCTCGGCTAATGTGATGGGGACATGGGGGAGGATTCCTTGGGCTTTAGTGGAATGGCCATCATAAGCCCGCAGAGTCATAGAGGATGGTTGCAGAATTGGGGATCCAAGCTTCTGCCAGACTAGGGTAGACATAATGCACGTGGATTCCCCCTCATCCACTATGCACCGGTGCACGACCAAATTCCGGATAGACACCAGGATTTGGAAGGCAATGGCTGATGGCATTTGCGATTCTCCATTATCCATGTCGAATGTGATCAATTTGGAGTCAGAGTGGTCTATAGCACCGAGGGCAGAAAGTAAGGCTTTCTGCTGTGTTGGGAATTTTTTGAGTACCTCAAGAGCAAACATGGCGGTAGGTGTTTGGGCCAAATCATCCACGATGCTATAGCTGAAAACAGCTCTAGCCGTGGCATTGTTGGCAACCTGTTGTATGGGGGGCACGGGAAAGGGGGTAGCTGAAGAGGTGCATTGGTCGTTTTAGACGTGGATGCTACTGATGGGTCAACAGGTTTGGTGTTGGTTTCGTACTGATTTCATCTAGTCTGCAAAGTGACCTCTTCAGTTGTCATAGCTAGCAGGTGGTGGACACCCTTACTACAGGGCAGGAACGACTACCTTCCATCTATAGGATGGAAGGGTAGGGTTCCTGATGGTGGATGCAAAGAAAATAGAAAGGAAATAGATTGAAACAGAAATGAAAAGAAACAAAACCCCTCTGCACACAAGGTTATGGGTTACGCTCCGAGACCCTGCATACAACTATTAGGAAAGAAAAAAAAACCCTGCAAGTAAACAATGGCAACCTACAAGAAGGTGTTAAGAAATGAACCTGCAAACCAATATTGTTAGAAAACAATTATCTATCAAAACATAAACAAAAACAGAAAAACAATTATACCTTCTAGTTGAAATGGGCCACCATGCCTAGCTTGGGGGAGCACCTCTCTTGAAAAGGGGAGTTATGGCTCAATGGAGAGATGGATGAGGGGGAGAGTGAATGGCTTGAGAGGAAAATGGTCTCAAGGCACTCACTCTAGTAGCATAACAATATGGAAAGAAAGAATGATTTGAGAGTGACCCCCACGCCTCTATTTATACTTTTTCTCAAGACTTTTAGAATTTTAAGCCCCTAGTTGGGGCTTTAGCCCCTTTTTTGGGTTTTTATCCCCTTTCGCACAATCTTTAGCTTTTTTGGGGGTCTTAAGCTCCTTTGAGGGGTTTTAGCCCCTTTTTGGAGGTTTTAGCCCCTATGAGAGCTATTTTGGCTCCTTTTAGGGGTTTTTAAGCCCTTTTGCACATTTTTAAGCCTTTTTGAGGGTGTGGGGGTCAAATGGGGTCAAATGAGGGTCGTGTGTGGGTGTCCTTGGGTGGTGTAGGCCATGTAGAGATGAGTGAGAGATTTTTTGGGTTAATATATTTCCCCCTGATGTGTGAGGGCAGGATATCATCGTATGGCCTACAAACATCATAGGATTTTCTTACAAAGAGGTGGTGCTTCCTGGGCTGGGGCATGGTGGCTTTTGGTTTTTGTATTAATATGGTTCCCATTAATGGGTGAGATACAAATAATGTGTGACATGTATCTGGACGAGGCTGGCATCCCCATGCTCGTAATGATGTCAAGTGAATAATGGGATCTAAGCTCTATAATACAAAAGTTGATCATGTACAACTATTGTTACAATAATGGTTGCCTCAATGAGAGGTTGAATACAATATTGATATAAAGAACTGCTACATTGGACCCATGGAATTCTCATGGAATGCTATATCTTCATGACTGATGGCCTACTAGATCTGGAATGGTACATAGTTGTATGGACTCACTGATGGAGAGTCAGAGTCTCTGTGGTAAAAATATGCTACATCAATCATAAATCTATATAGAAGCATTGCTGTGGCTTCTGAACACTGTCTCCAACGCAACCCGGAAATCATAAGGGACATAAGCCTGTTGGGGTCCCTCAAATAGACTCATCAATGTGATAGAGTTGAGTGACATCTGGGGTATTCGACCAAATACTGCACGAACCAATACCCTGTATGAATCTCAACAGTGCGATGATGTAGATGGAGTCGAGCACATGAGAAATAACCATCCTAAGAGGCACTAAGGACTCCTCTCAAGTGGATCAAGGAACTCATCAATGAGGTTAATGAAACTAGGATACAGGGACCTCTAGGTCTATCCTATGGAATACATCTGTTGTCTTCGACAGAGGGAGACCTGCCCCTGGTCAAGGCAATGGTGTTTCCTTAACCAGAAGCACGAGGGAGATAACCGAAAGATGTGAGACAATCTATGGACTGACCCACTGAATTGAGGGGGGGGAGGGAAAAAGTTGAATAGGGGCAAAGGGAGTGTAGTAGACTCAAACTTCCTTTGTTCAGAGTATGACGGCAGGGCGGACCAAGCAGCAAATGAAACTGAATCATGGGAAAGGGATCATAGTCATAGTACTGGGAATGTCACTACATATGGGAAATACTTGGGGAAGGTAGACACTTTTGATATTGATGGGATCCAAGGAAGACACACTGCAGAGTACTCTGAACAAAGGTGACCCAAAGTGGGAATGCTGCCAAACTATTATCTGTGGGGTGGTGTCTAAAGACACCATTATGGTACGATCTCGTGGATTTTTGGTGAGCCCAAGAAAGTAAATTCTCGATGGTGTTTTCAATTTTAGAGAGTGTGACAACATGAAGAAGACTCCAGTGGAGGCTCTTTTCCATTGGTAGTCTCTTGTGCCCGAAAAAGGATAAAAGTATACACAGGAGAGCTCACCCATCCTTTTAGGGGATGGGAGACTTCTTTACCATTGGTATTCTAGTCAGTCTGGAAAAGGTTAAACCTATACTGACTAGACGGTCATTCAGATACTTTTACGAGCATGAACGAAATTGAGTTTGCTTAACAATCTTTTCTTGATGAGAAGGCTGGAAAAGAACTTAACGACAACCCATGGGGATCTTTTTCGTAAAGTTCAGCCCCTCTGCCCTAGAAAGAATAAAAGTATGCAGAGGGGAACGGTCTTGGCTTGAATGTGCCAAAGTGGTCCTTTTCATTTGATGGTCTACATAGTCCACAAAAGGAGATAAACGAGACGATGTAGATTCCCTTTCCTATACTTTAACGAGCGGGAAAGGAAGCAGCTGCGCTCGACAATCTTTTCATTCTTTTAGGAGTCAGAAAAGAGCTTAAAAGAAACTCCATTATGATCAACCGATCGAGGGGGCACTGATGGTGCCCCCATGTCGGGACAATGGACAGTAGTCCAAAGGTCATATGTGTAGTATGGATGGAGCAAGTGGCTCCGGGACATACACTGGATAGATCATGACAGAGGCACGTGAATCGATGCGACAGAGGCACGCAAACGGAGGTGGAACTCGAACAGAGCTCAGGAGAGTTGTGTGTGAGTTGTGATGGATAGACTTGACTATATGTGATGTGAGTGATGGTCCAGTGGCATTTATATGCCAAATTCATGCAAAAGAAATGATCCATCCTCCGGGCGGAGGCCCGAAGACCCGCATAAGGTGCGGTGGACGGTTTAGACAGTTATATGCTGAAGTAAAATGACATGCCTTATGGGCGGTGGCCCAGGAACCCGTATGATTGGCAGTAGGCAAGTGTAATGCAAGTACAGGTCCGAAGACACTTACATCACAATGTGGTATGTGAACCATGGTAACTCTTGGGAAGTGGCCCCGAAAATTACTTATTAAACATGAGACGATGATCTCATTAAAATATAGAGGGCGGAATCTTGAGCCCAGAGGTGTGAGAGGTGTCTCAAACAAATTCTGGGTGACTCTACCTAGTAGTTAATGGTGCCCCCCCTAATGGGGGTCTCTGATTTGTGGTAAAAAAGTTGCAAAACAAAAAAGGACAAGACTATGTTACAAGCTAAACTACTGTCACTTAAAGACGTGACATTAGAGGAAAAATGGCTTGGACTTTCATGGGATCAGTGGTCATTCCCTTGTGTGACACGATGCACCCTAGGAGACGGCCCGTTGGGACACAGAAAACACACTTAAAAGGGTTCAAGCGGATTTTGTACTTGCGACATCATAGGAAGGCTTGCCACAAGTCCTCTATGTGTTGTGCTTGTTTCTGTGACTGCACAATGAGGTTGTCAAGATAGACCAACATGATGTGGATGAGGTCACGAAAACAGTGTGTCATGGAACGCTGGAAGGTGGCTCCAGCGTTCTTCAGACCAAAGGGAATTACTCTATAAGTGAATGTGCCCCATGGGGTTGTGAATGAAATATTGTAAAAATATTCTTTCCGGATCTGGATTTGGTTATATCTGGAAAACCCATCCAGGAAGGAAAAAACCTCATTTTCAGCGCATGCATCGATAATCTGATCGATGAAGGGTGTTGGGAAGTTGTCTTTGGGACACACCCCATTTAGATCATGGAAGTCTGTGCAAACATAGATGGTACCCTATTTTTTATTCATGGGAATAGGATTTGAAACCCAAGTGGTGTACACGATGGGGTAAATGAAGTCGGTTGTGTGCAGCTTCTCTATTTCGACTTTGACCGCGGCCGCTTTGGAAGGATGGATGGGCCATTGCTTTTAGCGCACGAGGGAAACATTGGGCCATGTGTCGATGTGGTGTTCCAGGATGGATGGATCTAACCTGGGCATTTCAATGTAAGACCAGACAAAGATGCCACAGAATTCTTGGAAGAGAGCTTTGTAGGCAGCGACTTCTTCCAGGGAGCAGGATGCCCCCAGCATGATTCCTTCAACAACCTCAAGATTGGTTGAGATGTTGATTTTGATGGTTGGAGAGATGCTGGCCATGTTCCCTTATTTGAAGGTGTATGGTGCCAGAATGGGGTTTTTGAACCAGTCAACTCTCCCATGAATGAAATATTTGGTTTCCATAGAAAACTGGTCAAATTGCGACACAAGTTCTTCGGGGAGGAAGCATGAGTGATGGTGCATGTCGTCCCATGGGTATTCCAGGGCGGTTAAGGCTTCAAGTATCTCCTCATCATTGCAGAATCAATGAAGAGACATGTCTGATGGGCCATCGTTGGTGGTGGAGACAAGAGGGTCAGTAGAACTAGACATCATGTAAATGGACATGGTGTCCGAAGAAGGAGGTGGTTGGTGAACTTCTTCGATTAGGGTGATTTCAGATTCAAGGGAATGTTGACAAAGGTTGGATAAATCCAATCAGAACTCAGGCAAGTCTTGGCAGTGGTGAGAACAGTGTCCATACAAACCACAGAGGGCACAAGCATGGTTTGTTCTCAATGACTTGTTTCTCACTATTGGCCCGCTTGGAAGTTAAACCATGGGGAGGTTTTTCGTTGTATCCATGGTATCCAAATGTGTGCGGATTATGGGAATCTTAGGGCAGTTTTGAGTTGGATGGCCCTGTTCTTCGCAGATGGCACAAGGCGAGATCTGTCGAGGTTTAGCGGTAGCTTTCACGTTTTTTCCATTGGCCCTTTTTGGGTGGGGCAGTGCGGGTGCGGGTGCGGTGGTTGGTTTTTGCTGGCTGGGTGGAGGATGAGATTCGATCGCAATGGGTTGCATGGGGGTTAATACTACCAAGGGAATTGGTGGTTGAGTTGGTGGATCTAGGTACCACACAAGAATTCCCATTGTAAAATTGGGTAAGTTTAACGTAGTCATTACTGGCTTGCTCATGACACCAGGTGGGGGAAAGAGGAAGGGAATTGTGTGGACTAGGGAGGAGCCCAGATAACTCCCTGATGGTTGCATGTGGGGGTGAGGTTGTGGTGGTGGTTACGAATGATGCTGCGGTTGTGGATGATGCTACGACTGCTGATGATGCTGCGGCTGTTGATGGTGTTGCAACTGCAGATGGTGTTGTGGTTGCGGCTGCTGTTTTTGTTTGGGTGCAGTAGTGCTGGATGAGAGCATGCACAAATCCACAGTCTCATTTAGTGTCAGTGGTGGTGACACGAAGGGGAAATAAGTCGTTATGGTGGTATCGGCAAACAACCCAGGGCCCACATTCAACAATCGGGAGGCTGGTATGTTGTCAACCATGGTGTTGACCACAGGGATAACATTGGCGTGTCTGGTCAACCCTTGTGAATCAATGGTGTTAATCATAGGGATAACATTGGTGGGTGTTGTTATCCCTTGCGGATCATGATAAGTCAGTTTTTCAACCGTCATGATTTTCCCTTCATGGGAGAACATCATGAGACGGAAAATAGTTGATGCTACGGCTCTCATGGTGTACATATAACTTCTTTCAAGGAGAAGGTTATAGTCCAATTAAGCATTGATAACCTCTATGTCAATCAGTATTGTCTTCTCAGCTAATGTGATGGGGACATGGGGGAGGATTCCTTGGGATTTAGTGGGATGGCCATCATAATCCCGTAGAGTAGTAGATGATGGTTGCAGAATTGGGGATCCAAGCTTCTGCTAGACTAGGGTAGACATAATGCACGTGGATTCCCCCTCATCCAGTATGCAACAGTGCATGACCAAATTCTGGATAGACATCGGGATTTGGAAGGCAATGGTTAATGGAATCCGCGATTCTCCATTCTCCGTGTCGAATGTGATCAACTTGGATTCAGAGGGGTCCACGGCACCAAGGGAGGCTAGTAAGGATTTCTGCTACGTTGGGCAGGTTTTGAGTACCTCAAGAGCGGACATGGCAGTAGGTGTTTGGGCCAAATCATCCATGATGCTATAGCTGACAACAGCTCTAGTTGTGGTGTTGTTGGCAACCCATCATATGGGGGGGCACAGGAAAGGGGGTAACTGAAGAGGTGCATTGGTTTTTTTAGACGTAGATGTCTGATGTGTCAACGAGTTCGGTGTCGGTTCTGTACTAATTTCGTTTGGTTTGTAAATTGACCTCTTCAGTTGTCATAGCTAGCGGGTGGTGGACACCTATTTCTACCATGGGAGGTGCCTCCAGAGCATTGGGATTGGGTTGGGGAGGGGGTGCAGTTGCCACCAATCCTTGGACTGGTAATGGGTTTTGGAGCACCATAGGAGGAGGTCCTAATGGTGATGGATTGGGTTGGGCTTGGTCTGTTGTATTGGTGGCATGTTGAACCTCATTCCTAATGGCCTGCTTAGTGCGATCCATGAAGGGAAACTCAAATGTGTAGTGCCCGTAGACCTCGCATAATGTGCACGGTTGATTTGTATGCAACAAAGCGTTGCGTCTTGGTGCATTTGGTCGTTGAATATTTTGGGCTGGCCAGTTTACCGTGAAATTTTTCGGAGGATTTGGTTGTTGACCGCCTCCCTGCGGTTGATTGTTGCCTTGGTTTCGGGGTCGGTTATTGCTGGTTTACCCTTGTTGGTTATTGGGGGCTAGCAGGTTGGGATGGTTTTGTTGTGCAAACACTTGTTGCAATGGAGCAGGTGGAGCTGGGGCGGGGGCTTGAACAGCTTGCACCGGTGGTGCATACTAAAATTGGGTGGGTGTTGGTGCCACAAATGTGGGAATTTTTCCCGCGTATTGTTGTGTCGGCCAAGCTAATTCCTAGGCCTGCTGCAGTGGCGCAGGTTGTGCATAAGAAGTTGTGGCTCCAGACTGGGACATCATTCTTGCACAGTCTGGATTTTGGTTTTGGTAGGAAACACTAGGGGTGTTTCTTGGTTGTGGTGGTATTGCAGTTGGTGTTGGATGGTGTTGTGGTTGGTGAGAGACAGAACCTATGATGCTATCTACAGCATGGGATGCCCTCGATGCATCCTGGTAAGAGGTGCCAGTGCGGGGAGCACCTGGAATGAAAGTGTAAAGGTATCCAGACTGTGCATAGATAAGATCAAACTGTTGGGCTTTCAAGATGGCCTCCTCTTTGGATTGGGTACGTTCAGATGTGACGTCCTTTACTATAGGTGGTAAAAAGGTTTTTAGGAACCAATCCAGGAATATCTTGTCATCAAGTTGAATCTTGCACAAACTACGGCATCGCTGCCACTCATTGATGTGGTCGGTTATGTGGGTCGTAGTATTCTAGCGGAAAGATAACAAGATCTCCACCCCTTCGTTGTATCTAATGGGGAGTTGGAAATATTGCAGGAACATGAAAGCCAAAGAGTTGAAATCCAGGTACTTGGCTTATGGTAGCTCAATGTACCACTTGGTTGCAGCACCTGTGAGGGTGCGTTGGAACAATCAGAGTCTGATCGAATCATCTACGATGTTATTTGATGAGCACCATAGATGAAACATCATGATGTGGTTTTGGGGGCACTCCCTTGCCTTCCCTTCAAACTTGGGAATGTCTGAGGGAAGTTTCGTTGGCATGGGAGGCCAAAAAGTTTGATGGCGAATAGGGTCATTTTTTAACTGAGCCAAGTCAAGAAGGTTGAGACGTGCCATGAAAGGAAGGTTTGACCCAAGGTTAATATGAGATGGGGCAACAGTGGTGATGGGGTTTGCAGGGACATGATGCACCTACATAACTAGGGGTACTTGTGGCACTGTTGTGGATGGGCCACTGCCCCCAAGTGTGGTAAATGAAACTGTGTGAGTGGAAGGGCCACTGCCCCCAGGCATGCCAAGTGGGATAGTGTGGGTGGAAGGTATAGTTCCCCCATGTGTCACCAGAGGAACAACTTGACTGGTCAGTATGGGTGGTGGTATCTAGCTTATGACAGTTTGCATGACCATGCTGGGCCCACCAGTAGAGGTGTTGGTGGTGGTGTGGGGTGTGGACATGGGTCCATTGCTAATCACTAAGCCAAAAAATGGATACGGATTTTCACCAGCCATGGGGCTAGATGGTGCAGTATGCAAGTCTGGCTCAAATTGTTATGATTCCGAGTCTGAATCAGAGGTTGCATGGACTTCTGATGGTGTATAAGGTCATCGAGAATGGTCTCAATGACGTTGGTTTCACAATATAATTTCAACCCAAAATTCGACACCTTGCATGTCTGAAATTCGACACTTATTTGTAGCATTTTCGACACATACACTTTTTTTTGCCGTCAGTAGTGTAACGTTGGATCTTCGACATTCTACTAATGTGGGTCAAAGATCTGATAGACCATTGTGTCGCATATTCAACAATTTTTCCTTCCAAAGTGCCAATAAAAATTGCATAAACCGTCGAAAATCCGACGTCCTCCGACCCTTGAAGCGTCGGGCATCCAACGAACAGAAGTGTCGGAGGAATGGTGGTGTCATCGGTTTTTTATCCATAAATTGTCAGAAATCCAACGTCCTCCAACCCTTGAAGCGTCGGCCTTCCGACGGATAGAAGTGTCGGAGGAATGGTGCCGTCGTCATTTTTTTATCTAGAAAGTGTCGGATAACCGATGTCATCCGACACTGGAAGAGTCGACCTTCCGACGCGGTCCGACACTTTACCCATTCATTTTCCAATGGGGGAAGTGTCGGAGTCATGAGACGACCATCGGATGTGTTTACCGGAGTGTCGGAAGCACGTCGAAAAAGCGACGCCTGTTGATGGATTTGAAAAAAAAATCCAAAGATTAACTATGAGTTCATGCTCATATATTTTGTCTCTTGTAGGAATCAACACATAATATTCCTACGGTGTGTCCTCTTGACAAAAATCTAAATCAACCAAAGCAGCCATCAAAATTCATTAGCAAAACCTAAATCTAAAATTGCAATTCTAAAATTTCAACTGTCTTCCACGAAGAATTAGAATTTTAGTTAATTGTGAGGCTACCCTCATGTTGACTGAATTTTAGGTAATAGTATTTTGTATCGTTTCATGGTCTTATTGTCGCTTTCATCATCATATAAATCCACCTACAACATGTCCTACTAACATAGATCTCAAACATCTAGCAGTGAATGGAAATTTCCTCACTTAATTTCTTCATTGCATAACCTCAATAGGATGAAATGAATCTAGAATTACACACAATAACTCAAATATAAAATCACTTGTTGGAATTTCTATGCAATGAATTATCACTTATGCATGTAACAATAGCACAAACAACATTCTTAAAATGATTTCCAAAGGTTATGCTAACTCAAATCATGCATCGACACATCAATCGTTACACATCTGTATTGTCATTATATTATGATTATTACTTTCTTTAATTGTTCATTTTCAAGGTGTCTCCCTTCTTCACCCAATTGCAACATCAAGATTTCACTTTCTCCCTTCATGATGGAAAAGAGGTCTCATGCTAGGACAACATCAATAAAAGGTTCATGGGATTCTTGTGCAACATTAAAGGAATCAGAACCCAACATCCTCATGGTCTCACACATGGCATCACATTCACAACATGAGTATACCGCTCATTAATCCTTGGTTATTACTATTAACCAGTTCAACTATGACACACACTCATATGAATACATGAAATAATTTAACAAACTTTATTGAATCAAAGATTCACAACTTGGTCTGTGCTCTACCTAGAAATAATATACTCATACATGCATTCAACATTCCCAAAGCTAGCATAAATAGATCAATTCATATAATTAAACATGGTTGAGGGACTCTTACCAAATCCCATTTCAGTACTTATGAAAATTAACATAACCAACTCATACCTTTCAAGGTTTCCATCGATACCCTTTTTGTTACATTTGATGGTTGTTGGCAATACCCTTGTTCATGGGTAGATCATTATAGCAACAATATCATCAACATCATCAGTCTTGTTTTCATAAGTACATCAACAACCAGATTATATTATCAGGTAATAATCATTGAGTATAGGAAATAAGCTATTCATATCCCTTATGTGGCACTATCATCGCTCAATACCTAACATATTATCATGAATAATATGTCTCAATATGATCACTAATTCATGCAATCTCCAATAATTCATTCACTTACATGTACAATGTCATTTTCATGTTCTAATCACTTATGCAAAGAAAACAACATCAATCACATGCTTATCATTCATGCAAGTAGTTTCCTCTTACTAGGGAAATGCAAGAAAAATAACTAGAGTAACAAGGGTATGGAATTATCCTCCATCTTGATCCTTTATCCTAGCTTATAATTCCATAGTCATGGATTGCTCAATGGATTCCTACCATTCATATTCAAACATTATCCATGACAAATTTAATTAATAGACATTGGTTTCAGCCAAGAATTTGACCACTGAAGGAAACTTGTTTGGACCAGACATTGGTGAGTTGACAAGCAGCTCAGATGATTGAGCAGAGGTTAATATGTGGAGTGTGTCAAAGGGCTCAGAGAGAGAGTATTTACATTAAAAATTGTCAGACATTTTGGGAGCTGAGTTTGAGAATACAAGTGAGAACAAACTTGAGTTTGAGATTACAGGTAAGAAGAATTAGAAAGTTTCTGAACAGTCAGTGATGGATTTGAGAGAAAACACTAAAGAACTGCCAATTTTGTCAAATTTCTCTGAGCAACATGGTTCATTGTTTGCGGTCAATTCCTCCTCAGTCATGGATTGCAGGCCTGCAGAAAACAAGTATATTGAGTATGTTCCCATGATTGGGGCCTGTTCCAGTAATGGTACCTCACCATTATTCTGATATTTTTCCCTATATAAAAGACAGCTGTTAGAATTGACCCTGACTGAACTATCTTAAATGTTGTTTCATATAAAACAAAAAAAAATTAAAAACAAAACTAAGTTTAAACTTGCAATACCTTACTCTCTTGCAGAAGGTGTTGATGTCCTTATCCAAGGTATCGAGAAGACTAATAGCCTATATAACCATGTTATCCACTCTATTGACATTGAATTTCACGTTGGATCTGTTGTAGATGTGCCCAAGACCCAATTGAGCCTTCTCCAAGTCTATGTGATTCAAGATATGTGATTTCAACTCAATGGCAGACAAGCTTTCTAAATATACTTTGTTGTTACAGAAGGGTACCTAAACCAAACAAGAATTTAGAAAAGTCACTTCTTATCTGATTCAGAAAAGACTTGCACTAACAACCACTTAATGGCAGATTAGCTCGAAGTCATAGCTGAGGGATGTAGACCTTGGTTATGCTCGTCTTGTTGTACTGCTGGTTTAGATATTAGGACTCTTTTGATGATTCTGTATTGATGAGAAATTGAGTATCCTAGAGAATACATAAGGAAGACTTTTAATAGTTTTCTTAAATTTCTTTGTTTTTGAATGATGGACAACAAAACAGTATCCAACACACTTGAGTCCTCGCAGGACTAGTCAAATGAATAATTTTATTTATTCCTTGGGAATATCAAATATAGTGATTTTAAAACACATCTCAGAGAACAAAGAAATCATGGATCAGATATAAATCTAAGTTAATAAACAAATCCTTTTACCTTTCAGTATAAATATGATTCATGAGTCCTAACTAAAGAATTAAAAGACACTTATGGGAAATTGGCCTCAACTTGACAGCTGTTAGAATTGACCCTGACTGAACTATCTTAAATGTTGTTTCATATAAAACCCAAAAAAAAGTAAAAACAATACTAAGTTTAAACTTGCAATACCTTACTCTCATGTAGAAGGTGTTCATGATGTCCTTGTCTAAGGTTTCGAGAAGACTAATAGCCTGTATAACCATGTTATCCACTCTATTGACATTGAATTTCATGTTGGCTCTGCTGTAGCTGTGCCCAAGACCCAATTGAGCCTTCTCCAAGTCTATGTGATTCAAGATATCTGATTCAGTTACAGAGCTCTGTTTACTTGTTTTTGCATGATTCCTCAGTGTCAAAACTAAATATCCATTCAATTTATGCTATGACCCATTTTTCTCCAAACCAAGACAAGATTACTACATATTAGCACTATGTACATCCATCAATTACAATTACCTAGGATATGTATGAACATAATTATTCAAGCATATGCAAAAATATTATAAATGGACAAATAGAAGAAAACAATGTGGTTTAGACATTCCTTAATTTCTATACTCAGATTTATAATACGATCACACTTTGTCTCTTAGGAGACAAGTCACTAACGAAACAATGGACATACCTAAGAGAGAGAGAGAGATAGGTATATGGTATTGTTAAATTTAGCCACTATCCTACTGCCCATGAACATCTCCATTGGAAGAAGGCCAAATCTTCTTTCACTAGAATCAAAACCCAACAACACTGTCAAGCCCCATGCCTGCAATCACATCTAGTTTTCCAAGACATTAACCATGAGGATACTTGAACCATAATGCAGCTTTAAAATTTTGAACCATACTTGCTTAGTGCTCCTCTCTGTTTATCATTTACGTTCAACTTCACCGTGAAATCAACAAGTCCTCGCAAATCTTCTAGTACAATTCCTTTACAGTAATGGACAAATAATGATGTTGACTTCTTGGAGATCCTGTAGAGTGGATGTTTTAACTTCTGTGCTAATCTGAAGTGCATAAGCCAGCACTTCAGAGGCATATTTCCCAGTGGTAACCTACAACAATCATATATATAATCAATGGTGGTGAAGAGCGAACATTTCCAGACCTGGTTACTTGGCACGTTAAATACATTTATATCAGTCTGTAATATTTGTTGGTTTATTCCTTTTAGCTTGTCTTGATGATGCTTGTTTTCCCATATTAATTTTCAACCCCAAGGCAACGCTAACTTGTTTTCCCATACTAATTTTCAACCCTAAGGAAACCCTAAGGAATACAATTGATCAGCTTCACAGGAATATTGGACAAACATTCAAAGGTAACACCTCTAATCTAGGAATCTTGACTACATCCACATCACTAACCTTCAACAGACTGAGAAATCAAGTCCAATACTGAAGTAGCTAATCCAAAGAAGTAATAAACAAGAGAGATCAGTAATATGAGGGGATCATCCACCTCAATCATCCAAAGGATGTCAATAGCAACATCACAAAAAATACTCAAGTGCTAAGGGCTAGAAAATCTGGAAAGTGCCCTGATCAGTACATTCACCATCAGTGAATTTAGTAAACAGAAAATGGCCTGAGGCCAAGGTTAATGCTTCTTTGGATAAGCTATCAGCCTTAGTATTGTGTTCTATGAATATGTGAACTGATTTTAGCTGGATTAAGTAAGGTTCCATATCACGGATACGTTGACACCAGCCATCAAGTGCAAGTAAAGTTAGTGATGATCTTCTATTGAACCAATTAATGATGGCTATGGAGTCACCATGAATGTGCAGAGTGGGAAGGACCATGGATTTAGCACAATAAAGGAGAGTCCATAAAGCAAGTAGTTCAAATCTGGTGTTTGTACTCAGACCAACACCCAATTTGAAGCAAAAATAGTGGTCCTGGGTGATCAAAAGATGAACACCTATACCTCCAATTTTATTGGCTGAAGCCCCATCAAAGAAGATGTAGGTACAATTATCGAAATAGTTTATTTAGTCAAACTTATTACCTTTCTTTTTTGCGTTGACTTAGCCACTTTCAATTCACTAACTCTAAAATAGCTAATAAGTGTTGGCTAATAATGGTGATGACTCTTGGTATTATGTTTCATTAGGTTGCAACATGGCAAACTTGTGAAACAAAATACCAAGAATCATCACCATTATCAAAATAGTTTATTAGGTACAATTATCAAAATAGCGGAAGATGTAGGTACAATTATCAAAATAGTTTATTTAGTCAAACTTATTACCTTTCTTTTTTGCGTTGACTTAGCTACTTTCAATTCACTAACTCTAAAATAGCTAATAACTGTTGGCTAATAATGGGGATGACTCATGGTATTATGTTTCATGGGGTTGCAACATCGCAAAATAGTGAGGCATAATACCACGAGTCGTCACCATTGCTTGGCTAAACACTTGTTATCTTTTGTGAGATATAGTTCACGTGGAAAGAGTTCTTGAACTCTGTCCTCATGGACAATTTTGTTTGATGATGATATTAACAGGTATGTAGAAAAAAATTTAATATTTTATAACGATCTTCAATGATCTAGGGGTTAGGTTCTAGTTTCTTGCTTATAACAAAACATGGCTAGGGTTCTCACTACTCTAAGCACCCCAACAAAGGTGGATTGTCTCCCAGCTGCCATATCATATTTGAATTTCTCCTGTGCCTTTTGGAGGTTTGATATTCACCCCTTCTCCTTCCCAGTTCCCAAGGTTTAAGGATTTTGTCCCAATCCTTCTACTATATGTTTAACATCCCCATGTGAAGACCTAGGTCTAAAGTTATGAACCTTGTAAATTGTTGTATTTATGACACCGCCAACACCTAAATGGAAACCCCTCATAGTCCAATGTTTGAATGATAGAAATATTTTTGTGCTCAATTTCAATATCCTCCTTTAGACCCTAATGGTTGTTTATTCTAACCAAAATGCGAGAAAATTTCACATTGTTTGACTTTTTTAAATGACATATATGTCGCAACAAACTCCCCCACAATATTTCTAATGCCCCTAAAAACATATAAAGACCAATAGTCAAAGGGAAAACCTTAAAGTCACACCCAAATTATGGTGATG
Source organism: Pseudotsuga menziesii (assembly GCA_001517045.1). Classification (NCBI taxonomy): domain Eukaryota; kingdom Viridiplantae; phylum Streptophyta; class Pinopsida; order Pinales; family Pinaceae; genus Pseudotsuga; species Pseudotsuga menziesii. The sequence continues at coordinate 256,728 of LPNX010687680.1, forward strand.
TCTAACTTCTCTCTTTTCTTGTCAAACAGAGTTCTCCACATTTTTAGACCCATTAGTGCCGAGCCTATACACCAATTCTGTTTGAGATCCCATTGTGCATCTTTAGCTTTCTTAAGATGCAAGATGAACAACCTTTGGAGAGAACCAGGACTTTGGGCGCGCATCCTAGTTTGTTACTCCAATTTTCCTAAACCCAATCCTTGAGGGTTTTGGCATTGAATTGTCGACCTTAGACCCTTCTCGTAATGGTTGTCTCTGCTGTATTCTCCAACTTGTTAAGGTGTATAACTACCCCAACCATGAAATTGTTTTCTTTACCTTGGTTTTTTTAAAGTCGTTGCTTATTTCAACTTCTTTGTTCCCAAACTTTTGTCCCCAAACTAGTGTGTTTTTCAAGGTCCTGGCTTTGAGAGGATATGTTCCCTATGGTATATTTTTTATTGATCCAAGGTTTTTCCCTAGATATGGTACCGCTCTCTACCTTAAGACCTGCTCTTTATTGTCACCGCTAGAATGGGTACCCTATGGTGGGGCGGGTGATTGGCACCCCCTTATTACTTTATTTATTACTTTCCTTTCCTGCCTTATGACTAGCCTGAGCTGGAAACATGAAAGTCAACCCCTACCCCTTATTTCTCTTTCCTTCTAAAAGATTAAGGGATTCTATTCCCTATAGTATCTGACCTTACCGGTTCAATATGAGGATGAACTCGTCTAGTGAATTAATACCTCCTTGTGAAGTAAGACCTCCTCATTGTGGAAGTCTTTATTACCTTATTATTCCCATAAGATAGTATGACCTTCCTTACCTTAAGAGGGGTTTTACTAGTTGTAGTCAGGGGCCCCAATTTCCTGGTTCTATTTTAACCGTTCGATAGGTCCAGATAATCAGTCTCTTCGAAGTACTTCTTTGATCAAGCCTGTCTGTGCAAAACTAGAGAAATTGCGTAATTGCATCTATAGATGCGCTACAAAATGAATGATCACTATAATAGTGACTCACAGATACGAGATGGGGTGAGGCCCGAAGCCCTATTCTAAGTTCATGACCCGAACAGCGAGTTTCTCATTTGTAAGGTAAGAAGGTTTGTAAATTGAATCCCTGAATAACCCACTAAATGAGGAAGGGTATGTCTGCATTCAAGCTTGTCCCACAAAGGAGAAAACATCACAACACGCAAAAAAAACCCTTGTCACAGGATGCCCAAAAACCATTGTCACAGCATGCCCAAAAAAATGAGGTCATGATGCTTACTCGTTGAGCCATGAGCTCGAAATCCAAAACTGGAACTCCAAAATGTTAACCATGTGCTCCAAATTTGTATCGTCGGCTCCAATTCTCAAGCGTGAGCTCCAATTCATTAGAGAGAATTTGAGGTAAAAAATGGGCCTCCTAAGAGATGTACTACAAAAATATAAGATATATTAAAATATTATGAGTTAGGGGTTTTATGGGGTAGGTATATATGACAACTCACCTCCTACACTACTTTTTATGCACAATATAAATAACCATGGTTGAGTTACTTTTCTAAATTGACTATAAATAAAATTAATAAAATAACTCTAGAATGATGTGACTAAGATTCATTGTAAATTCCCAAAAATTTATTGTCCTTTAACATTTATTTGTCTTGAACTTGTAAATAAAATTAAACAAAAATGAATTTAATTTATATGCATAACTAACATATTTTTTTCATATAAATTTCATTCATGAATTTAATTTATTTTAAAACTACAAGATTATATATATATATATATATATATATATATATTAGTTTGACATTATGATATTAAATACAATTGAGTGAATATATAATTTAAAATTAAAAAACATGAAAATGACAATATATTATTTTATAAAAAAATGTGAAAATACATTTTTATGAATTATGAGTACTTACTTGAAAATGACAATAATATTATTTTATGAGAAAGTGAATTGTGAGTACTTTACTTGAAAATAACAATAATATTATTTTATGAGAAAGTGTGAAATGACTTTTATTATGAGTACTTCACTTTATTTAAGTATTGGGAGTGCTAAACAACCCATGGTTGTAGGAGGGCCTTGCATACCATAGAAAATGTAACAAATAAGCATTCTTAACTCATGCAATGCCACCTCAACCATGGGGGATGATGTCATCTACAAGAATGTAATTGGTTGATTTTTATAGTACATTTTGGTCCTTTTGAGGCCCACTTTTGACCTCAAATTCTCTCTAATGATCAACGGTGAGCTCTAATTCTCAACCCTGACCTCCAACTATCAACCTTGAGCTCCAATTCTGAACCCTGTGCTCCAACGAACCTACTTCCAAATTCACTAAAACCTCCAAATTGAACTGAACTATCCAAAACGAGTCGCGGCAATGTCCAAATACACTTGTCATTGTTTTTTATATATTATTATATATTATATGTATTTTATTTTTATTATATGTTATTTTATATTATATAAATTGTCATAATAGTATTAGGATATTTTTATTATATCCTAACTTGAATAAAGAACCTTCAAATTAATGAGGGAAGAACCATCTACATAACGACACATCCCTATCTTGGATAAATGAAAATATATCTTTGAAGGATGATTGAAAAGTTGAGCATGTGAGCATGTGAGCATGGTGATGATGATGATGATGATGATGTTGATGCTGATGATTATGATTATGATGTTCATGTCGATGATGACAATGATGACGATGTTGATGATGATGATGATGATGTTGATGATGTTGTTGATGACGGCGATGACAATGATGATGATGATGATCCCGATGATGATGATAATGATTGTGATGACAATGATGATGATGATCTTGATGATGATGATGATGATTATCATCATCATGAGGATGACGATGAAAATGATGATGATGATGATGATGATGATGATGACGACGACGACGACGATGACGACGACGACGACGATGACGACGACGATGATGATGAATATTATGATGTTGATGTCGAAGTTGATGATGATGATGATGATGTTGATAATGATGGTGATGATTATGATGTTGATGAAGACGATGACAATGATGATGTCGACGATGACAATGATGATGATGATGATGATGATGATGATTATGATGCTGATGAAGACGATAATTATGATTATGACGATGATCTTGATTATGATGATGATGATGATCTTGATGATGATCATCATCATCATCATGAGGATGACGATGACGACGATGATGATGATGATGAATATGATGATGATGTTGATCGTGACGACGATGACGACGACGACGATGATGATGATGATGGTGATGATGATGATGATGATGACGATGATGGTGATGAAGTTGATGATGATGATGTTGATGATGATGGTGATGATTATGATGTTGATGAAGACGATGACAATGATCATGTCGACAATGACAATGATGATGATGATGATTATGATGTTGATGAAGACAATGATTATTATTATGACGATGATCATGATTATGATGATGATCATGAGTATGATGATGATGATGATGATGATGATGATGATTATCATCAACATGAGGATGGCGATGATGATGATGACGATGATGATGAAGATGATGTTGATCGTGACGACAATGATGATGATGACAATGATGATGAAGATGATGATGGTGGTGATGGTGATGATGATGATGACGATGATGGTGATGAAGTTGATGATGATGATGTTGATGATGATGGTGATGATTATGATGTTGATGAATACGGTGACAATGATGATGTCGACAATGACAATGATGATGATGATTATCATGCTGATGAAGATGATGATTATGATTAGGACGATGATCATAATTATGATGATGATGATCTTGATGATGATGATGATGATTATCATCATCATGAGGATGACGATGATGATGATGACGATGATGATGAAGATGATGATGATGTTGATCGTGACGACGACGATGATGATGATGATGAAGAAGATGATGATGATGGTGATGATGATGATGATGATGATGACAATGACGGTGATGAAGTTGATGATGATGGCGATGATTATGATGTTGATGAAGATGATGACAATGATGATGTCGACGACGACAATGATGATGATGATTATCATGCTGATGAAGACGATGATTATGATTAGGACGATGATCATGATTGTGATGATGATGATGATCTTGATGATGATGATGATGATTATCATGCTGATGAAGATGATGATTATGATTAGGACGATGATCATGATTGTGATGATGATGATGATCTTGATGATGATGATGATGATTATCATTATCATGAGGATGACGATGATGATGATGATGATGATGATGATGAAGATGATGATGATGATGATGATGATGATGAAGATGATGATGATGTTGATCGTGACGACGACGATGATGATGATGATGATGATGATGATGAAATTTAAAATCATGGGACCATCAAATTTAAAATCATGTAAACCTTAATTTTTTTTTTATAAAAAAATCTATACTGCCCATCGGATAACCGACATTTTTGGGTTCACAGACGTCGAAGATTCGACAAGAAAGTGTTGGATAACCAACACTACAAGGGTCGGAAATCCGACGCCCGAGTGTCGGAGATTCGACGGCACTATAAATATTTTGTTATCGGCATTATGTTTATTGATTGTTGTTCGACACATTCGTACGAAATGTCGGATGACGTCGGATTCTAACAACAGAATTTGGGTTCAAATCCTATTGTGTTTAATGACCCGAACTGTAGTAGTTCACCACTTAGGCATGAGGAAGAACATGGGGGATCAATCGTGTCTAATTTGTATGTCAAAAATGTTGAAATATGGTGATGATTTTTGGACCCTAGTTTTAATAGCTTCCTATTGGCTTCAGGTGGTCACTCGGCCACCAAGACTGCCAGGAGACAACGCTTGGATTTTTCCTCACGGGAGTGCTAGTCAATCGGTGGGGGTCATTGCCCGTTTCGCTTAGCAATTCCTCTCAGCGGCCAACAACTTTGGAGTTCCCATGGTACTCCTCACAATGAGTTTCTGGGATGAGCCCAAGTACTTTCCACAGTTAAGGAAGTCAGGGACTTATCTCCTCAAAGACTGCAAATATTTTACTTAGTGTAAATTGTAAATTTTAATTGCTCACTCAGCGTCATGAACTGAGTTGAGTTGGTTTATATGGTATGGTTTGTGTGTATGTCTTTTGTCTTTCTATTATGCTTAGTGGCTGCTTAAATGGTTTATGAATATTCCGCAGAGTTCAGAACATTGTCAATGCAAGCAGTAAATGATAATCAGAAATTTACACATCATACCATTTGTGAACCTGAACTATGATAGCCTGACTAGGTGACTACCTTGCACCTATATTTCTCTTCAACCAGGAAAGGATGTTGGGATTTCAACACAATGGGACTAATCCCATCTGTAGATCCATAGGTCACCCTCTGAATGTAAGGTCGGTCAACAGGGAGGATGTTGAGAGTCATGAGAATCCCTCCTTCTCTACCCCATCTACCTTCCAAGTCACCCATTTTTAGTGACTTTGAAAAATGATAGGTGAAGTGCCTATTACTATACAAGCTTCACCCTTCGTCTTATCCCAGAATACCCCAAAGGGGTGATGACTGGGTAGAGGAGGAAGGGCTAGGAAAGATGTTGATTTTAATTATAGTAATTTTTAATCAAGCTTTGATCATGTTCATTAATCCATTAACCATTTAATTGGTGTACGCAATGGGTTAAATGAAGTCGGCTCTGCGCAACTTTTCTATCTCGGCTTTGACCATGGCCGCTTTGGAAGGATGGATGGGTCGTTGCTTTTGGCGCACGGGGGCCACATTAGGCCATGTGTCGATGTGGTGTTCCACAATGGATGGAGCCAACCTGGGCATTTTAGTGTAAGACCAGGCAAAGATGTCATAGAATTCTTGGAAGAGAGCTTTGTAGGAAACAATTTCTTCCAGGGAGCAGGATGCCCCCAGGATAATTTCTTCAACAACCTCAGGATTGGTTGAGATGTTGATTTTGATGGTTGGTGAGATGTTGGCCATGTTCCCTTCTTCAAAGGTGTCTGGTGCCGGAATGGGATTTTTGAACCAATTGACTTTCCCATGAATGAGATCTTTGGTTTCCACTGAAAACTGGTCAGACTGCGACACAAGTTCTTTGGGGAGGAAGAACGAGAGATGGTGCATGTTGTCCCATGGGTATTTTGAGGAGGTTAAGGCTTCAAATATCTCCTCATCATTGCAGAAGCAACGAAGAGACAATTCTGATGGACCATTGTTGGTGGTGGAGACAAGAGGGTCAGTAGAACTAGAAATCATGTAAATGGACATGGTTTCTGAAGAAGGAGGTGGGGGTGAACTTCTTCAATTAGGGTGATCTCAGATTCAATGGAATGTTGACGAAGGTCGGCTAAAGCCATTCGGAACTCAGGAAAGTCTTGGCAGTGGTGAGAATAGTGCCCATACAGTTCACAAAGGGCACAAGCATGGTTTGTTCTCAATGACTTGTTTCTCACTATTGGCGCGCTTGGAAGTTCAACCACAAGGAGGTTTTCGGTTGTATCCATGGCATTCAAATGTGCGCGGATCATAGGAATATCAGGGCAGTTATGAGTCGAATGGCCCTGTTCTTCGTAGATGACGCAAGGTGGTATCTGTCGAGGTTCAGTGGTACCTTTTGCATTCTTTCCCCTAGCCCTTTTTGGGTGGGGTGGTGCGGGTGCAGATGTTGGTTTTTGCGAGTTGAGTGGAGGATGAGATTTGACTGCAATGGGTTGCACAGGGGTTAAGACTACTTGGGGAATTGGTGGTTGAGCTGGCGGATCAAGATACCACATAGGAATTCCTAATGCAAATTTGGGTAAGTTTAAGGTGGCCATTACTGGCTTGCTCATGACACCAGGTGGGGGAAAGAGGAAGGGAATTGTGTGGATTGGGGAGGAGCCCAGATAACTCCCTGCTAGTTGTATGTGGGGATGAGGTTGTGGTTGTGGCTGTACATAATGTTGTGGCTGTAGATGATGTTGCGGCTGTTGTTGATGTTGTGGATGTGGACGGTGTTGTGGTTGCGGTTGGGGCTGCGGCTGTGGTTGTTGTTTGGGTGTAGTGGTGCTAGATGAGAGAATGCACAAGTCGTAGTCTCATTAGGTGTTGGTGGTGGTGACACTAAGGGGAAAGAAGTTGTCATGGTGGTATCGAAAAACAACCCAGGGCCCACATTCAACAATGGGGAGGCTGGTATGTTTGCAACCATGGTGTTGACTGCAGGGATAACATTGGCGTGTGTCGTCATCCCTTGCAGATCAATGGTGTTGATCATAGGGATAACGTTGGCGGGTGCCATTAGCCCTTGCGGATCATGATAAGTTATTTGGTCAACCGTCATAATTTTCCCCTCGTGGGAGAACATCATGATATGGAAGACAGTTGATGCTACGGATCTCATGGCGTACATATAAGTTCTTCCAAGGAGAAGGTTATAATCTAATTGAGCGTTGACAACCTCTATGTCAATCAGAACTGTCTTCCCGGCTAATGTGATGGGGACATGGGGGAGGATTCCTTAGGCTTTAGTGGGATGGCCATCATAAGCCCGTAGAGTGGTGGAGGATGGTTGCAGAATTGGGGATCCAAGTTTATGCCAGACTAGGGTAGACATAATGCATGTGGATGCCCCCTCATCCACTATGCACCGGTGCACAACCAAATTCTGGATAGACACCGGGATTTGAAAGGAAATGGTTGATGGCATTCATGGTTCTCCATTCTCTGTGTCAAATGTGATCAACTTGGAGTCATATGGGTCTACGGCCCCAAGGGCGGCTAGTAAGGCTTTTCGCTGCGTTGGGAAAGTTTTGAGTACCTCAAGAGTGGACATGGTGGTAGGTGTTTGGGCCAAGTCATCCACGATGCTGTAGCTCACAACAGCTCTAGCCGTGGTGCTATTGGAAACCCAGCATAAGGGGGTGCACGGGAAAGGGGATAACTGAAGAGGTGCATTGGTTGTTTTAGACGTAGATGCCGCTGATGTGTCAGTGGGTTTGGTGTTGGTTCCATACTAATTTCATCTAGTTTGTAAGTTGACCTCTTCAATTTTCATAGCTAGCAGGTAGTGGACACCTATTTCTACCGTCGGAGGTGCCCTGAGGGCGTTGGGATCGGGTTGGGGAGGGGGTACAGTTGCCACCAATCCTTGGACTGGTAATGGGTTTTGGAGCACCATACGAGGAGGTCCTTATGGTGTTGGGTTGGGTTGGGCTTGGTCCGTTGTGTTGGTGGCATGTTGAACCTCGTTCCTAATGGCTTGCTTAGCACGACCCATGAAGGGACACTCGAATGTGTAGTGCCCATAGACCTCACAGAGTGTGCATGGTTGGTTTGTACGCAACAGGGCGTTGCATCTCAGTGCATTTAATCGTTGAGGATTTTGGACTGGCATGTTTGTCATGGCATTGTTGGGAGGGTTTGGTTGTTGACCGCCTCCCTGTGGTTGATTGTTGCCTTGGTTCCAGGGTTGATTATTCCTGGCTTGCCCTTGTTAGTTATTGGGGGATGGCTGGTTGGGATGGTTTTGCTATGCAAACACCTGTCCCAACAGAGCAGGTGGATCAGGGGCAGGGGCTTGAACAGCTTGCACCGGTGGTGCATAGTAGACTTGGGTGGGTGTTGGTGCCACAAATGTGGGCATTTGTCCCATGTCTTGCTATGTCATCCAAGCTAATGCTTGGGCCTGCTGCGGTGGCACAGGTTGTGCATAAGAAGTTGTGGCTCTGGACTGAGACATCATTCTTGCATAGTCCAGAGTTTGGTTTTAGTAGGAAACACTAGGGGTGTTTCTTGGTTGTGGTGGTATTGCAGATGGTGTCAGATGGTGTTGTGGTTGGTGGGAGACTGAGCCTATGATGCCATCTGCAACATCGGATGCCTCCAGTGCATCCCGGTAGGAGGTGCCCACACGAGGAGCATCTGGAATGACAATGTAAAGGTACCCAGACTGTGCATAGATCATATCAAACTGTTGGGCTTTCAATATGGCTTCCTCTTCGGATTGGGGACATTTGGATGCAACGTCCTTTTCTATATGTGGTAGCAAAGTTTTTAGGAACCAATCCAAGAAGATCCTATCATCAAGTTGGATCTTGCACAAACTGCGGCGGCGCCGCCACTCATGGATGTGGTTAGTTATGTGGGTCGTAATATTCTGGCGGCAAGATAACAAGATCTCCACCCCTTCGTCATATCTGACAGGGAGTTGGAAATATTGGAGGAACATGAAAGCCAAGGAGTTGAAATCCAGGTATTTGGCTTGTGGTAGCTCAATGTACCACTTGGCTGTAGCACCTATAAGGGTGTGTTGGAATAGTCAGAGTCTGATCAAATCATATATGATGTTGTTTGATGAGAACCATAGGTGAAATGTCATGATGTGGTTTTGGGGGAACTCCCCTACCTTCCCTTCAAACTTGGGAATATCTGAGGGAAGTTTGGTTGGCATGGGAGGCCAAAACGTTTAATGGAGGATAGGGTCATTTGTTAACCAAGCCAAGTCAGGCAAGTTGGGATGTGCCATGAACGGAAGGTTTGACCCAAGGTTGATGTGAGATGGGGCAACAATGGTGGTGGGGTTTGCAGGGATATGATGGACCTACATAACTGGGGGTACTTGTGGCATCGTTGTGGACAGGCCACTGCCCCCAAGTGTGGTGAAAGAAATTGTGTGAATGGAAGGACCACTGCCCCTATGTGTGATAGGAGGGGCAGTGTAGGTGGAAGGGTCACTGCCCCCATGTATGCCAAGTGGGACAGTGTGAGTGGAAGGTATACTGCCTCCATGTGTCACAGGTGGGACAACTTGAGTGGTTAGTATGGGTGGTGGTAGCTGTCTTATAACGGTCTGCATGACCATGTTGGGGCCACCTGCAGGGGTGTTGGTGGTGATTTGGGGTGTGGACATGGGTCCACTGCCAACCACTATGCCGAAAAATGGATTCATGTTTGCACCAGCCATGGGGCTAGATGGTGCAGTGTGTAGATCTTGTTCAGAATGGTATGAGTCTGAATCTGAATCAGAGGTTGTGTGGCCTTCTGATAGTGTGGAAGGTCATCGAGAATGATCTCGACGATGTCAGTTTAATGAACCGTACTGTGGTGGTTCGCCTCTTAGGCATGAGGAAGAGCATGAGGGATCAATCTTGTTTGTTATGTATGTCAAAATGGTGGTAATGATTTTTGGAGCCCAGTTTTAATTCCTTCCTATTGGCTTTAGGTGGTCACTCAGCCACCAAGACTACCAAAAGACAACGCTTAGCTTTTTCCTCACTGGCATGCTAGTCAATCGATGGGGGTCGTTTCCTGTTTCGCTTGGAAATTCCTCTCAACTGCCAGCTACTTTGGGGTTCCCGTGGTACTCCTCATAATGAGTTTCTAGGATGAGCCCAAGTACTTCCCATGGTTAAGGCAGTCAAGGACTTATGTCCTCAAAGACTGCACGTGTTTAACTTAGTGTAAATTATAAATTTTAATGGCTCACTCAGCGTCATGAACTGAGTTGGGTTGATTTATATGGTATGTTTGTGTGAATGTATTGGATATTTATGTTACTCTTAATGGTTTCTTGTATGGTTTATGAATAGTCCGTATAGATTGTTTGGTTTATTTCATAAACATAAGTAATGAAAGCAGTAAACAAATTTTTTAACCATATACCATTTGTGATCCTGAACCGTGATAGCCTGACTAGGTGACTAGCTTACACCTATATTTCTCTTCAACCAGGAAAGGGTGTTGGGATCTCAATACAATGGGACTAATCCCATCCGTAGATCCACAAGTCACCCTCCGGATGCAAGGTTGGTCAACAGGGAGGACGTTGAGCGTTGTGAGAAGCCCTCCTTCTCCACCCCCTCTACCTTCCAAGTCACCCATTTTTAGTGGCTTCGAAAAATAATAGGTGAAGTGTCTATTACTATACGAGCTTCACCCTTTGTCTTATCCCAGAATACCCCGAAGGGTGATGACTGGGTAGAGGAGGAAGGGCTAGGCAAGATGTTTGATTTTAATTATAGTAAATTTTAATCAAGCTTTAATGATGTTCATTAACCCATTAACCATTGTTATACTATTTGATTTACACATGATGTAACTGAAATGAACAGAAACAGAAATAGAAACAGATTTGATGGACAGAGGCGGCTGAGCTGCACTGACAGTCCCAATAGAAGCAAACAGTGAAGCCCAAAAATGGGTTGCACACCTGTAAAGGACCTGTTTTTTCGAAATGGATTGTGATCAAACTGTAAGGAATTACCTCAAACGGTTGAAAACCCACTTCGAAAACAGGCCCTTTTACCCCTATTCATGGGCATATTCACAAATTGATCAACTGTTTGGGCAGAAAACGAGCCCGAACACAGGTGAATTTTCAGAAATTTAGTTTGGTCGTTTTTGCACAGTTGAGCGATTTGCAACTCACAGAACAGACAACAGTAACCGGTACTGTGGCCGAGACAATAACAAAAATCAAATACAAATGTAAATCAACCTAAATAAGCAAAGTATAATAAACAAAACCCAGGGATCCAGTGGGATCGACCTGGTATGGTCGCCAGTTCTGTAGCAGGGATTTCTCCCTTACTACAGGGCAGGAATGGCTACCTTTCATCTATAGGATGGAAGGGTAGGGTTTCTAGTGGTTGTGCAATGAAAATGAAATAGAAACGAAATGCAGAATAGAAATGAAGAAAATGGAAACCTTGCACACAAGGTTAGACTCCAGAAACCTACATACAAGTAGTTAGTGACATGAAATAAACCTGCAAACAAACTAATGTTAGAAAAACTATAATAAAAATGACAAGAAACAAAGCTTATAACTCTTGGTGGAAATGGGCCACCATGCCATAGCTTGGAGAAGCACCTCTCTCTTGGCAATGGGGGAGCTATGGCTCAAAGGGAAAATGGATGAGAGGGAGTGTGGGTGGCTTGAGAGGCAAATGGTCTCAAGGCATCCACTCAGGCAGCATAATAGTATGCAAGGGAGGAATCATTTAAGAGTGACCCCCACCCCTCTATTTATAGCTTTTTGGGGTTTTTTAGGGTTTTAAGCCCTTGATTGGGGATTTAGCCCCTTTTTTGGGATTTTAGCCCCTTCCGCCCTATCTTTAGCTCCTTTTGGGGTTTTAAGCTCCACGGGGGCTTCACTTGTTGACCAATATCCTATCACGTTAGTTCATATTATGGGTTTTAAAATTATCAAAAATTGAACCAATATATTGCAAGTATTGGGGGGATGAGGGGTTTAAGGTGGGAGTGGGTAGGGTGGTTTATAAGGATTGAGGTATAAAAAGGGGTGGGGAGGAGGTTTTAAGTATTGGGAGGGGGTTTCAACAAAAAGAGTTTGGGTCAATATCTCTCGAAATTAAGGGTATTCTTTAATATCCCATTATCGCACGTGCTATGTGAGAGGTTCACTAAGTGAAGTCCCCGTGTTAAGCTCCTTTGAGGGGTTTTATCCCCTTTTTGGAGGCTTTAGCCCCTCTGAGAACTATTTTGGCTCTGTTTAGGGGATTTTAAGCCCTTTTTCTCATTCTTAAGCCTTTTTGAGGGTGTGGAGGTCCAACGGGGTGAAATGAGGGTCGTGCATTGGTGTCCTTGGGTGGTGTAGGCCATGTAGAGCTGAGTGAGGGATTTTTTGGGTTAACACTCCACATCTGGTATCAGAGCACTTTCTTGGGCTCGTTGGGTGGAATTTCTAGAAGAAAAAAAATCTACGGTTCTTCCTAGCGTTGTGATCCTTACAATTGTTCTTCTTCTTGTAGCGGTATTATTCATTTGAATCAAGGAATAAAACCTATCTGCTTAACTATGGGAAGTACTTGGGAATAGACCTAAAACTCATTGTGAGGAGAACCACAGGAGCCCCGAAGTAGTTGGCCATTGAGAGGACCTTTCAAGCGAAAAGGGAAATGATTCCCACCTGATTGACTAGATTTCCATCTGTGAGGAAAACCAAAGACCTGTCATTTGTGGACAAGAGGTTAGCAGTTTTACTTGTGCCATGGAGTGAGGGTTGATACCCCAATACGCAAGCCGCCAAACAGCCTTGGTGGCTAAGTGACTCCTGTGAACCTTTAGAAAGCTGAATATACCTGGGTTCCATATCTATTTACAGGTGATAACACACGGTATTCCAGAAATGTCATAGATCATTTCCTCCATTTCAAGTTGATAAAGCACAGCTTTCTAGCACCGCCACAGATCATTTCTTCAAAAAAAATATATAAATTTATGTTTTTTAGCCATATATTTTTTGATTTAGCTATGTTTCCCTTGAAACTTCATTGTAATCCCCATAATACCATTTTCATATTCTTTCCTTGAGGACCCTATCCCCAATTTCACTTCGTGAAGCCCGAAATTCCATATTTGTCTATTTTTAGGGTTTGTCATAACTTCTACAATTCTCACCCAATCACCTTCAAATTTTTCCATGGTGTTCATTTTCCATTTCTGCTTCATTGTCCCTCTCTAACAAATTTTCCAATTCCTTCATGCCGCCTCTGAAATTCTCATTTTCTGCTTCTTGTCCCTAAGAAAGTGTCCAAACCCCCATAAAACCCCA
>LPNX010687680.1:270401-306240 GCA_001517045.1 Pseudotsuga menziesii
TAAAAAAAAATCTTATGGTTGTCACCCATGCCGGAGCAAATAAATAAATGGAAGAAGAACTTGTCGCCATCAAGTCCAAACTCGAGGATCTAGATCAAAAATTTCTCGACCTCCGTCTTCAACATTCACCCTTGAACAACCGTTGCCAGCCTAAATCTTCTGCAGACACTGGGTTCTCTTCCTCTAGCAACTTTCACTGGCAGAAGATGGATTTTCCTCACTTCAATGGTGATGATCCGACTAGATGGATTTAAAGGGCATAACAATATTTCAGTCTGCATAACACTTTTGATGTCAATAAAATCCCACTTTCATCCTTTCATTTGGAACATGAATCCCTTCAATGGTTCCAATGCTACATCAAGGCTCATGCAGAGCCAAACTGGACAGATTTTTCCCAACTCCTTTTGCAATGATTTGTCCCTAGTGCTTTTGATGACTTCACAGGAGCACTCACCAAACTTCGTTAAACTGGTACTGTGTGGGAGTATCAGAGAGAATTTGAGAAACTATCCAATCACACCGAGGGATTGCCTAATGCATTCTACTTGAGTTGTTTTATTAGTGGTCTGAAGGATGCGATCCGATCTGAGGTTAAAATGTTCTTCCCCAACACAATGATGGAATCCCTAGGGTTGGATAAGCTAGTAGAGGACAAGATCAGGGCCCAACAACACTCCAAATCCACTCTTGTTCCATTCAGAACTATTTTTCCCTAAAGAACCCAAATCCCACCAGCTCCTAGAACCACTCCTATCAAGCATTTGTCTGAAGCAGAGATGTGGGAACGTCAGGAAAAAGGGATTTTTTATAATTTTGATGAGAAATTCACCCGGGGACATAGATGTGTTGAGAAAAATATCTATCTCTTGGATGTGGATTTTCCACCCACACCTGAAATTTTTTATGATGCTTAGGATCCAGCAGATGCTAATGGTGAGATTCAACAACTTCCTGCTCTAGATGACCAACCAAAGATATCTCTCCATGCCTTAGTCAAATTCACCACCCCACAAACCATGCGGATCAGAGGGTTCTTCAAAAAACTCCCTCTTACCATACTCATTGATTCTGGTAGCACTCACAACTTCATTGACCCGAGGATCACCAAACAGGATGATTGTTTTGTCCATCCTTGCTCCATCTTTGAAGTCATTATTTCCAATGGGGGCACCTTACCTTGCAAATGGAAGTGTCGTAATGTGTGCATATCTATGAGAGATTATAACTTGTGCTTTAACATGTTTTCCTTACCCTTCGGTAGATGTGATGTGGTTTTGGGCACTCAATGGTTACGCACACTTGGACCCATTTTATGGGATTTTGCTAAACTTTGGATGCAGTTTTCAATCAATGGTAACAAACACACATTGCAGGGCTTACAACCAGGGTCTCTCAGCCTCATCAGTTCGCATTGAATGGAAAAATATTCTTAAGAAGAGTTCACATGGCGACATCGCTCAGCTCCATTTTATTCAGATGCAACCTTCAACAAGCTCAACTACTCCTTTAGATCTACAACAAATTTTGGATCGATATGCATGTGTGTTTGTTGAGACAGCGGGATTTCCACCTTCTCTACTAGAGGACCATCATATTTTTCTCCTTATTGGAAGCGGCCCTCCCAACATCAGGCCCTATAGCTACCTGTTTCACCACAAGAGAGAAACTGAGATGTTTTTCCGCGACTTACCGAAGCAAGGTGTTATTATCCCTAGCACTAGTTCCTTCTCTTCACTGGTTCTTCTATTCTAGAAAAAACATGGGTCATGGTGCCTTTGCATTGATTTTCAAGTACTTAATCACATCGCAATCAAGGATAAGTTTCCAATTCCCATTGTTGATAAGCTTTTGGATGAGCTCCATGGTGCTCATTTTTTCTCCAAGTTGGATCTTCGTTCTGGGTATCACCAAATTCGGGTCCATGCGGATCATATCCCTAAAATAGATTTCCATACACATCATGGTCATTATGAACTTTTGGTCATGCCATTTGGCCTCACAAATGCTTCTTCCATGTTCCAAGAATTGATGAATAAAATATTTCGGCCCTACTAGAGAAACTTCATTCTGGTCTTCTTTGATGATATCCTCATCTAAAGTAAAACCTGGGTTGAGCATCTCCAATATCTGGATCTTGTACTGCAACTTTTCTGTGATCATCATCTCTGTGCCAAAAAATCTAAATGTGTTTTTGGGAAGAAGAAAGTAGAGTATCTCAGGCATATTGTTTCAGCATAAGGGGTTTGTGTCGATCCTTCCAAAATAGATGCCATGAAAAATTGGCCATCTCCTCAGACCTTGAAGAGCCTTCGTGGGTTTTTTGGGGTTATTGGATACTACCGCAAGTTTGTCAAGGATTATGGGAAGTTTGAAACTCCATTAATAGCTCTATTGAAAAAGGATTCTTTTGCATGGACACCTGCTGTTGAGTGTGCATTTAAGAAACTAAAACAAGCTATGTGTACCACACCTATTCTAGCTATGCCTGCTTTTTCCAAGCCCTTCAGTATTGAGAGTGATACTTGCAACAATGGACTTGGTGGTGTCATCCTCCAAGACGAACATCCCATTGTGTTCACCAGCAAATCCCTGTCTAGTAAGAATTTAGTCGCCTCTACATATGAGAAGGAAATGATGGCTATTTTGCATGCCGTATAGAAGTGGTGTCTATACCTCTTAGAGAATCATTTCTACGTCAAGACTGATCACTAGAGTTTGAATTATTTCCTAGAACAGCGGGTCTCATTCCCAACACAACAAAAATGGGTTATGACTATGAGATCACTTACAAGAAGGGTAAGGAAAATCTTTTGGCGGATGCTCTTTCCCTCGGATTTGATGACCATGCTTCTCTTTCATCTATTTCTATGCCTATTCCAAATTGGTTACAAGCTATTCAACAAGGCTATGTCAATGACTCTTCCTTATCTAAAATCATCCAACAGTTGTCCAATCATCCTTCTCTTATACCACATTACTCTTGGGATGGTTCTTCTCTGAGATACAAGGGTTTCCTGGTGCTTCCTTAGATCATAGATATTCACCAAGCTGTCTTTTATGAACTCCATGCTTCTCCAGTGGCAGGGCACTCTAGGTTCCTCAAAACGTATGAGCAGGCACGACATAACTTCTTTTGGAAGGGAATGAAACAGGAAATTCAACAGATGGTTGCCGAATGTGATACTTGCTAGTGCCACAAGGGTGAAACTACACTCCTCCCCGGCTTGCTCGAACCCTTTCCCATCCCTACAAGGATTTGGAAAGATATTTCGATGTATTTCATCGAAGGGCTGCCTAAATTTGGAGGGAAGACCATAATATTGGTTGTGGTTGATCGGCTCTCCAAATATAGTCATTTTTGTGCTCTCAACCATCCATATACTACCTCCTCAGTCGCACAAATTTTCATGGACCAGATATTCTGTCTTCATGGCATCCCTTCCTCCATTGTATCAAACTGCGACGCAACTTTCACAAGTTATTTTTGGACCGAACTATTTTTCCTCATTGGAACCAAACTGAAAATGAGTTCAGGATATCACCCACAAAAAGATGGTTAGATTGAAGTCACCAACAAATTATTGGAAACTTGTCTTCGTTGCTTCACCTCTGAACAACAACATCAATGGGAAAAGTGCCTCCCTTTCGCTGAATGGTGGTACAATACTTCCTACCATACTACATCTAAAATGACTCCATATGAAGTTGTTTATGGGCAGCCACCCCTAGTGCTCCTTCCATACACCCCCAATAGTTCACCAGTTCAAGAAGTTGACATGATTCTTTGAAACCACGATAAGATTCTTCACATTCTGTAGGAAAATCTTCACATGGCAAGAAATCGCATGAAATAGCAAGCCGATCAACACCGTTATGAGCATACCTTTTAATTCGGTGATATGATTTTTATTCATCTACATCCTTACAAGCAGTCCTCCCTAAAACTTAAAGGGCATCATAATCTGGCTCCAAAGTTCTCGCATTCACCCAGTCTATCATGTCTCTTGTCTCAAGAAAGTGATTGGAACCAACATCAAAGCACAAACTATTTTACCAGAGCTAGATAAGGAAGGACCCATCATTTTGGAACCGGAGGCCATCCTCAATAAGCACACTCATCAACTTCACTCTTGGTCTATCACAGAGGTCTTAATTCAGTGGCACGACATGCAACCAGAGGATGCTACATGAGAACTGCTCCTTCAGATTCAACAGCAGTTTCCACATCTAAAGCTTTGAGGACAAAGCTTTTTCTAAGAGGGAGGGGATGTTAAGAACTTGTGTCAACCCCCTCTTTATTTTGTTAGTATATTTTTTCGGATGCATATGCTTTGTAAGCCGTCCCATTAGTATGTTGTATTATCCCACATTCATGGGGAGTAAGTAATAGTTGTTAAGTCGTCTAGTTAATATGTTGCATTATACCACATTCATGGGGACAAATAGATGTTTATATTAGACTTAGTATATAAGTATGTGTTGAGGCTAATGAAAGCATCGAAGAGTTATTTTGTATTAAGCTTGCTCAAAGAAGGTTTCCCCCTCGAAGTGGCTTGCGAAAATCTCTTATGTGATCCATTATTTCTGTTATATCGTGCATTCTCATTGTTTATTGCAGGAGGTTCTCCGCATTCTTTTTAAGTCAGCATAACTCTTTTTCCTATATTGGGAAACCTTCAAATTATGTTGTACATGTTTCATTGTTAGTTCCATATCTTTTAATAAATTGGGTCCTAACATTAATCTGTCAGCAGGACTGCTCCAAGATATTGGAGTGTTATTCTTTCGTCCATACAAAATTTCAAATGCACTCAATCCTACTGAAACTTAGAAATTATTGGTATACACAAATTCTACCAAATGCAAGTAATCTTCCCACTTACATGGTTTTTTCATTACGTACATTCTAAGCATGCCCTCTAAAATATGATTTACTCTTTCAGTTTGTTCGTCATTCTACTGAAGATATGTCATGCTAAAA
This sequence comes from Pseudotsuga menziesii, assembly GCA_001517045.1. NCBI lineage: Eukaryota > Viridiplantae > Streptophyta > Pinopsida > Pinales > Pinaceae > Pseudotsuga > Pseudotsuga menziesii. Next base: position 275,386 of record LPNX010687680.1, read on the forward strand.
TTTAATTGCGTGCCTAATCCTTTAAATAAATATTTCCAAACATTTCCTGTGAATTTCGCATCTCTATCTGAGATTACTACCTTAGGTACACCGTGCAACCTGGAAATTTTCTTTCATAAATATATTAGCAATGTTAACAGCCTTAAAATTAGACTTTACTAGAATAAAGTGAGATGCTTTACTTAATTTATCCACTACAACCATGATTGAGTCATGTTGTCTAATATTCTTAGGCAATCCAATTATGAATTCCATGCTGATAATTTCCCATTTCCATTTTGGAATGGGTAATGGATTTAATAATCCTATTGTATGTTAGTGATCAATCTTTACTTGTTGACATTCAATGCATGGTGTTAAATATTCTGCTACTTCTTTTTTCATATTATGCCAAAAGAAATCATGTCTTGTCACAGTAATCATTATCTTATATCCACGATGTCCTGAATAAGGTCATTTATGTAATTCATCCATAATAATAATTAATTTATAATTCACCTTTGTGTAGTAATAACCCTCTTCCATTCAGACTAAGATCTGTTTTTACTTGATTCGTTTCATTTTCTGCGGTCTTTTCCTTTAGTTTTTTATATTCTTTGTCATTTTTTCTACATTAATTTTTTTTTCTAAATGTGATTCATAATTGTTGATTGGATGCAACAAGTTTGCATGACAACTTAAGGCATCAACAACCTTACTCTCTTTTCCTTTTATATGTTTTAATTCAAAATCACATTTGCTTAGAAATGATAGCCACCTATCTTGTCTAGCGTTAAGATTATGTTGATTGAATACGTATTTTAGACTTATATTATTTGATATTGATAAGAAACATCTTTCGATGAGGTAGTGCCACCACATTTTTAGCGCATGTATGATAGTAGCTAATTCTAGATCATGAGTATCACAATTCTTCTCATGTTCCTTTAACTTTCTAGATTCATAGGCTACGACATAGTTTTCTTGAATTAGTACTTCTCCTATACCTTCTTTACATGTGTATGCACATACAACACAATTTTTAAAATGATCAACCATTTTTAAAATAGGGGTTGTGGCTAACAAGTGTTTTAATTTATTAAAACTCACGGTATATTTTTTGCTCCAATCAAATTTCTTTCCTTTCTTTTGTAATGAAATTATAGGGTATGTTATCTTAGAAAATCCTTCAATTATTTTTCAATAGTAGCCATTAATCCCCATGAGTGATCTTATATTGATTATATTCTTTGGAATAAGCCATTCAGTGATAGCCTTAATTTTATCGGGATTGACTGATATCCCATCCTTAGACACCATGTGTTATCACACTGTAATTTTCCTATGGTTGTGGTAGGAAGTCACAGGGGTAACCCTTTCAAACCAATCTTTAGACTGTATTCTAGCCAATACAGTCAGGGATGGCTCTCTCTTGTCAAAAAACATTCACATATACATATGGCTTTAAGAAAGCATTCAGGTGGCTAGATTTCTGAGGGGAGCAGGTTATTTGCAAATTTAAGAATAGTGAAATAGATAGACAAGAAATACCATTGGGAAATGGAGACACAATGTGACAATCTTCAAGGGGTTTACAACAATAATGAGGGGTGATTTGCCTATGAAATCTGAGGCAATGTTACTATTATGTCCAGTTAAATTATCTTGAAGTGATGACAGATAGAAAGGAGGAAAGAGCCCAGTGAAAAATAGAGGCATCTATCAATGGATGAATCCATGGAAACACCTTTAGCAGAAATATAATAGGAGAAAATAACTGAAACAAAGCACCTATCAATAGATGAATTCTATCATAGTCATTACCAACAAATAACAAGTATGATTTCCGGTGGAAGGAGCGCTATCAAAAAACGAATTCCTTGCATACAACCTAGAAATGTATTAGTAGAAAACACATACATGAAAATGAAAAAACAAGAAACATAGACTAAACAGGAAACATCTTGATGAATCTTAGAAAACTCGGAGCATACTTTTCATTACAGATTCCAAGAAAATAATAGAGCTACAAAACCTGAGCGCTAAGGCTTCTGAATGAAAGTTTTCAACACTTTCTTCCTCTTTCGAGGGTATATTTATAGAGTTATGGGATCCCGAGACCAACCTTGAAACATATACAAATTCATTTACTCTAATCAGGAATCAATCACACACGCATAAAATCTTAACAACTTCTGATCTGGTGGATTTTCCATGATCACAAAACCAAAACAGGAAAGCACACTGGGATGTGTGTGGCGGATCATTTTAGGAAAATCAGACACCTAGAAACCATGCATGCTGGATGAAAATGATGGCTCAGAGAACCTTCAACAGTCTACAACAGCTTCACTCCATGCATGCATTTTCACCTGCGAAATTGCTTATGGACCATAGATCTTACCTTGAGATCCATTCTAAGCCATCGATCTAGGGTCTATGGGAAACTGAAAATGGATCGATGGATTTCTCTAGGTTCAGTTTGTTCTTTCCGCCCATGACTTATCCTTTCCTCCTTTTAGCTTTTCACACCATAGATTCCTGCAGGATTCATTTTCAGCCATTGATCTGGGATCAAGCTGCGGAGGGTGAAAATTAGAATTCTAACTTTCATAACATAAACTTTACATTTCCACCTTTCCACTTCCACCCTTCCACTTCCACCTTTAGTGAAAAACAAAACGTGGATCTTCCAATTTTCTTCATCAAACTTCTATTTTTTCTGCCTCTGTATTTCTTCTTTCTCCCTTCCGCTTCTGCCTTTTGCAGAAAAAGGAATGCAGAAAGAGGACTTTGAATTTTCTCGAAGCTCGGTTGTAAACTTTCCGCTTCCTCCGCTTTGTTTTCGCATCATTGATCTTCATGGAAACTTTCCAGACCGTCGATTTGGCAGATCGTGGAATGCAGAACTTCAACCTTTCATGATCAAATTCTTTAAGTCTTCCACCTTCCGATCTCCTCCCTTTGTTCTTTTTCAAGTCGTTGATTTTTTGTGGACGCGCTCTGAGCCGTCAGATCCTGATCGTGGAAAGTGGAAATCAAGATTCCTTTTCTACAGTATTTTTATTAAAGGCAATGGGTGTTTCCCTTTCTTTTGTCGCTGCAGGATTTTGCTGTTTAATTTTTTTATAATTATTCCCTTGGTATCCCTGATAGTTACTCCCGATGTTCTTATAAAACTCAGTTCCTTTCTTTTTCGGTTCAAAGTTGTCACATCTTTTATTTTTCTAGTTAGGTATGTTTTCCCGTTTGTTTTTATTTTGATCATAGCAGAAGTTTTCTTTTCTCATTACCTCTTCTAGATTTTTTGTATTATTGTATTCGATTCTCTCTTTAAACATAAGAGGTAAGAAGTTGAGGAAACACTGTATTTTTGGTTTCTCATCGATGATATAAGAAACATAATGTAATCAACTTAAGAATTTGTTGCAAAGTTCTTTCATGGTCATGGCACCTAATCTTATTTCGTAAAATTCTTCAGCTTTTTCTTCGTAATATTGTTCTAATAAATATTTTCGTTTGAAATATTTCTTAAAGTTTTTCCATGTTACATAACTTTCTTTTATGCTTTTTACTTTCTTTATGTCTTGCCACTAGATATCAACTTTTCCTGTTAAGTTATAAATTGTCATTTTTGCTTTTAGTTCGTCAGTATAGTTATAATCTGGAAAATACTTTTTCATTCAAGATGACCGAGCTTTTTCTTCTTCTCCTTTTTCGATTTCTCCATTAAACATAGGAGGTTTGATATTTTTAATTCACCAGCTTCTAGTTAGTATCACTACTTTCACTAGAATCCATATATTTTTCAGTATTATGTTTAGTTGATTTTTCGCTTGAAGATTCAGTCTGGCATGTTTAGAAAAATCCAGTTTTCTCACCTTATGTTTATAAGGTGTAGATCTTTCCATATTAAGTTTGGGTTCTTTATTTTTTCCTTTTCATTACTGTGTAGTTTAGAAAACAAATTATTATTTATCTCTTCCTATTATTTTAAAATGCATTCGTTATCTTCCTTAACTCGTTTTAGTTCTTCCCTTAATTCTTTTACTATTTGTTGGAGTTCATATGGGTTATCGTTCCTACCTTCATTCAATTTTACCCATATTTCATAGTCTCTAATGTTACCTTCTTCATTATTTATTTGATACTTAGGACGTGATTTTTCATCAGCATACATTCCCACATATGCCATAATTCCTGCAAAACAAGGTTATTCTCCTCTTCCTATTCGCAAGAGAGTCGAACCATAAAAAAATAAAATTAGATTTCTATTTCTATCAATTTGAGTGTTGGGCGCGTTCAGGCCAAGTGTTGTAACCATGCTCTGACACCATTTTGTCACATACCCATAATTTCAATTAAAAAATGACGATTTAATATTCACCCTTGTCATAACATGAATCTATTGGTCATAGAACGTTTATATTTGTCATTTCATATTTGTATTCACGTGCATCGATAAGCTTAACTCGACTTTTTAATGTTTGAATGACAAGTTGTGTCTTTTGTTTGGTGTGGTCTCCATTTGTAGTGATAACTTGGTCACAGCCTTGCCAAGGTGATGTTTAAGTCTTTTGAGTTTATTATTGTAAATATTTGGTGACTTAAGACATAAGCCTAAACCTAAGGCTTAGTCCTAGCTACCACTATTAGTTAAAACTTATGTTCCCATCCCTCTTATGAGTTTTCATTGGCAATGGTGGTTGCATAAATGTTTATTAGCCTGATATTGGAAGGCTTGAAAAAACATAAGTCTTTAAGCCAAGGTTTGAGGCTCTATCTCGTGGGCTTACACATTGCATGGGTGGTAGTTGTAACGTAAAGTTGATTATATAATTATGATGGGGGATACACAATTGGATGCGAGTGATGAAGTTTTTAAATTGCTTGTAATAGAATTTAATGCCTTATCCCTGGCTGCAAGTTGACAATGTAGCCAAGAAAATTTAAGGACTTGGCTTAAAAACATGCATTGTGGCCAAAGGTAGATCGAGACCCTCCACTTGTCATGATCTGGTTCACTGGGTTTTCATAGGGTTTTAATGTTCCTTTAAGATGTCATGAGGGTTTTGGCTCATTCATTTGGTCTATTTTATTTTTATTGATGCTACTCGACTGCTCCATGGATACGCCGAAATAGTCTTTCCCTTCACGGTCTATTAATGAAAGTTTAGCTTCTGCTCTGTAATATTGAGTTGTTTGGAGGTTTTATCAGTGGATTACTGACAAATGTGGCTACCATTACATCCTCGTCCTTTCCTTGCTCGTCATGTGGTTAAGAAGGATGTCCAGTCACCTTCCTTCAAGTATGGCAGAGGCTTTGCGACCTACAAGGTTTAAAGATAGGTAAGGAAGAAAATGCTTCCATATTTATATTGTAGTTCATTTTTTTAAGGTTTTATGTGCTTGAACCAGAGTTAATACGATCGTTTCATTGTTGTGCAGGAAGACGAAGAAGGGAGATCCAATAGGAACTGACCCTTAGCCCTCTACACTTCTTATCAAGGTAAATTCTTCTCTTGTTGAACAATTTAAGAAATTCATTCATTATTATTATTTAGGGTTTATCTTAATTCTCTCATTTGTTGATAGGTGAAGGCAGGGTAACTATGAAATCTTCAGGTAAGATTGCTTCACCCTCACGACCCAAACTCAAAATGCAGGTAATATTCACTAACACGTTCTCTTTATCTTTCAACAAGTTATATTAAAATAAATGAGTTTAACAATGCTTAACTGTTAATTCATGTTTTTCAAATCATGGGCCTAGTGAGAGTGGCGACAATGTCACCTCCTCTGGAGCCTCCTCCTTCTCTATCTAGAGGTGAGTGATTTACCCGAACTATATTTAATAGGAAGAATAAATAAATAAATTTTGATTTATCCTAGTTATACTATTTCCTATAGGTCGTGTGCATGTGAACACTTGGTGCGGCATGGCTTGTGGACTGTACATTTAGGTCATCTATTAGTCATAAAGTAAGCCTCTTGATTTGGGTTCGAGGTTAAATTGGTTTCCCAGTTGTTCTGACTTGCATTCGATGGAAATATAGGGCTTTACAACCTCTACTAAAATAAGTTTTGTTTTAAGCCATAACTTATATTGGGTCTATACTTAGATGCATTGGTTTACAGAGTGGGTTTCATGGCTTCACAAAGTCAGAAAGTGTTTGAATTTACAAAAATTGTTTTGTTTGGGAATATTGGTTCTTGACCAATAAAGATTTTATTGTTCTGTATTTTAATGTTTAAGACCCGATCTTGTAAATTCGATTTGGGGAGAAACTTGACCCTGCGGTCATGGTTCCTGGATATAAAATTTGTTTTGATTATTATTATAATTATGAAGCCCGAATCTTTAGTTGTTTGTTGATTATGATTGGATATCATGGCTATGTTGTTAATTTAGTTCTTTAACTAGAGCGGTCTATTTTGGGTATGGATGCCCGAAACAGATACTATACATTCATATTTGATTATGTTATTAAAACCTGTAGATGTGATTGGTCGATTTACCGTGTATTTTGGATTCTCAGCTATGCTATTGATTTGGTAAATAAATTTGTTCGACATTTAGCTAGATTGGTTACCGTTGAGTTTAAAATGCCGAGTGCTTGTTTACTTAGCTTAGATCCATACTGTGATTTACCTAGAAAACTAGCTATGTCTTATTTGATTTCTTTAAGTGATTGTCTTTACAAAAACTTCATGTTCTTCATATCTAGTTTATTTCTATTATACTGAAAATGGAGCCTTTCGGCTCTACTCAGTATATCTATGATTACTTTGTTTGATAGTAGTTTAAATGATTGTAATCTCTTCATCCAGTTTTTTTTATTTGTTAATATGTTTAGATATTCCCTAGACTGCTTGTGAATACCCAAATCAGAGATTAGGTTTAATAAGATATTTGTGTATTGATTTTAAACCCAGATAGACTCTATGTGGATGCCTTCGGCTCCTAGAGGAAAGTAATTGGTTTATACTTACTTAGATATGTTTTATTGATTTGTTATATAATAATGTTTAAGTAAAGCATTAGTGAAGTAATCTAGATGTACTTAGAATATAGATAAGATCTATGATTTCCTACATTTTGTAAATAAATAACAACTTATGGGTGAAAACACGAAGTTGGCATACACTTTTTGCCTATTTTTTGACAAAAAACTGTAAAATTTTATGTTTTTCAACTTAAATTGTTTCAAACCTGTATCCCCCTTAGGAATTTGACCTTAGCGTAAACACAAGAGGTTTAGATAATTCTATTAGCTTTGTACTCATATTTTTTTGAAATTTTTTTATGGACATATAGTAGGACAAATTTGGCAGGCACCAACGACATATATTTTAAATTTTTACGTTTGGATAATGAGTGACTTGTGTGCCCTTCATTTTTTTTAGAGATGGTTATTCATTTTACAGAAACCAAATGCACATTCTTAATATACACAGATTGTACTTTACAATGGACTATATGTTGAGGATTTTAAGACCTAAACACTATTTTTTATTATTTTTTGAAATAACATATGTTTAAAAAATGGTGCCTTATTGACACATGTTTATAGTGTCCTCCCATTTTCTTTCAAATGTGACTCTTATCATACAAACTAAAATTATCATTTTGAAGAGGATAGTGCTAGGAACATCTTTGTGAGTTTTTACATTTTTTTGTTGTTGTCATTATGATGATCTTGAATTTCCAATGTGACTGATTCTCAAAAAAGTGTATAGCAGCTTCAAGTTTTCCCCCTTATACTAAGAGCATGTTTTTGAAAGAGATAAAAAGATATGAAATAGACACATAGTATAATTCTTCATTTTAAAATGCATTTAAAATTCACATCTATGCTCAGACTATGATTATTAGTACTAAATAGTTAATAAATTTAGTAAGGAACTTGTCATCACTGTCGGGAAGATAGAACTGAAGTTGTCGTTCCTCCCAACCAACTCATGGAGAAACCAAATCTTACTTACTCCAAAGCCCCCGAGCCTGTTTAGTAAACCATAAGGACAAAATCTGACCAATGCACCATCTATTTGCATCAACATATCATTTCTCCATCCATCACCAACCTCCTGCTTATTCGATGGACATAATATTTTATAGTATTTTTCATAGGACTTGGTCATTTATGAGCCTCCTTCTCTTTAGCACTCCACAAGGAGTCTTGACCTGATTTTAGGGAAGATGCCTCCTTAATCACTTGAGTTCTCACTCAACATCTTTCGTCATTTGTCATTTCCCCTTGTGGGTCAGCAAACACTCTTTCAACAACTATTTTAGTTATGTTTCCTCTCAGTATTGTAATTATTCAATAATAATAACAATAATAATAATAATAATAATATAATAATCCATTTCACTTATGTTAACTTTATTGTCAATATATATATAAATAAAGTATTCCCAATAATAAATAATTAACGATTGTTTTAGTGTATTACAGATGAAAACCCATACCTGTGTGTTCGCTTGGTTGTCGTGGTTTCTCGTACACAACCAATTTGCCTTAAGACCAATAGACCAACCTGCATTTGGCTTCAATATTCATTTTTGAACCTCGGACTGGGGCAAGCACAAATGAAATGAAGCTTCATTTGAAAGTCAAGGAGGGACGACCGACCGGATGTGAGTTAGTGGAGTTGTAATTTGAGTTGACACTTGAATTCAATGCATGTCGTAAACTTGTCTCCAAAAGAGGTGGGTCATCGTCATCGAAGGGGGTACCGAAAGTTTATCGTCGTCGAGAAGGTCACATCAAGTGCAAAGCGTTGCATTTTTAGCCTTCTTCCGGTTACAATTCTGAAATTTCCAAGATAAACATTTTAATTTGTCATATTTTTTATATATTCTTTTCATAATAATAATAATAAAATTAATGAAATTTTTATTTTTAATGTAAAAGTAAATTTAGTATTTTCAAATACTACTACATTTGATTATGTTGTTGATTTTGAGAAACTTCTGAAAACTTTTAACTAGAGATTTTGAGAAACTTTTTAAAACTTTTAATTACATTTTTTTTTTTTTTTAAATTCATATCAATATTGTTTTTCTTATTAAATACGTGTAAGAAATACGTTTAAAAAAGAAATCAACATTATGTTTTATTTTTTCATATTAAATTTTTTATTTAATTAATAAATTATATTGAAATTTATAATATATTCTAACATTGAGTACAAAAGTAATTTTTGTTATCATGTTAAAATTTGTTTATTTTAAAAAAAGCACTTGACTTTTTTTAATTAATTAACAATTATGTTGAATTTTAAAATATAATTTTTTATTTAATATGAAATTTTAAAGTGTATTTCTCTTTACAAAATAGTAGATCTTATTAAAGCTTAGTGACGAATGATGTATAACCATTTAATATAGATGTGACGAATGATGTATAACCATTTAATATAGATGTATCTTTCAAGTCACAAAATCATAAAAATAAATAAACTTCCACTCCTCCAAAATACATTTAGGTTTCAACCTTATTTGTTAAAGTCTAAAATTATAAATTCTTGACCAACTATTTTTTAGGTTAGAAGAAAAAAAAACATGAAGCAAGAGGAGAAGACTACTTTCATTACGCCGAGAGGCGCTCTACAGCCCAGTATGGGGAAGATCTTGTAACGTTACGTAACGTTATGTAATGTTACGTAACGTTATTTTTATTAATAAATTTTTTTTTTTTAATTATAGGCCAAAATAAATGTCGGCGAGAAAAAAAACCTAATATGGGGGAGATGTTGTAATCTTCCTACCTAACAAAACAATAAAAAAGTAAAAATTTAATTATCCGTAAAAATATTATGGGTGAGGAAAAAAACACAATATAGGGGAGATGTTGTAATGTTTTACTTAACAAAATAATAAAAAATGTTGCCCTTGCACATGGTTTTAAAACCATAAACCATGTGCAAACCATGGTTTAAAACCATGTGCATAAAACTATGGTTTTAAAACCATGCACATGGTTTATAGTTTTAAAACCATGTGCAAGGCCTTCTAAACAACCCATCGTTTTATTGTACATGGTTTAGGAGGGCCTTGCGCATGGTTTTTAAAACCATGTGCAAGGCCTCCTAAACAACCCATAGTTTTATTGTACATGGTTTAGGAGGGCCTTGCAAATGGTTTTAAGACCATGTGCAAGGCCTCCTAAACAACCCATGGTTGTAGGAGGGCCTTGCATATGGTTTTAAAACCATGTATGGAGAAATGTTGTAATGTTAGTTCATAACAAAATAAAAAATAATAATAAATACTATATGTGGGCCATAAATAATATTAAATATTATATGTGGACCTTAAATAAAAAGATGTGTCTTTTGGTTTGAATCAAATCAATGGATACCTACGAAGAGATTTGATCCCTACGAAGAGATTTGATCCCTCTCGACGCTTGATAAAGCCTAGGATTTGGATGTACGTTGGTCTAAACCCAAACATCAAAAGGCTCAAAGTTCCAACCAAACACAACTCCTACCCATTATTACCACAAGCCCAAGGCCTAGTGTTTAAATTCGAGTCTCACACCACCATATGTAACATTCCAACATTACTAGACACATGCACATACAGGTAAGAAAATGAATACAAGGACTATATATAAAAGCTTATTTTACTATTATATTAAGTTTAACAAGCACACTGAATACATAATACTAACTTAAAGTATTCCCATGAATCGAAAATATTGATTAAAAAAATTTGAAAAAAAATATCGATTCTTCGTCCAAAAATATCCCCAAGCATATTCAAATCGCTTTGATGGTTGAAAGCTTAGTGTAACTTTTCATTAATAAATGATTTATCGTTTCTTAAGTGAAATTTTAAATCATGTATTTTGTTTCTATTTGCTTGTCAGCAAGTCAAGATGGCCGAGTTGGTCTAAGGCGCCAGTTTCAGGTACTGGTCCGAAAGGGCATGGGTTCGAATCCCATTCTTGACAAATAAAGCTTCTATTTTTACCTTTTCGCAGTTTATTGGTTAATCAGTGCTATATGCGGAGTTCATTCTTTTTTTTTCCCCTTTTCGCAGTTCATTGATTAATCAATGCTGTATGCGGAGTTCATTGGTTAATCAGCTGTCTTGTCGGAAGGGCATGGGTTCGAATCCCATTCTTGACATTAACCTCCGTTCTATAATTAGGGCTGTGTGTGGAATTCATTGGTTCTGTATAACCATTCTTTTCACTTTTTATTTCTTTGCTTCCTTTTCGCAGGAGTTTATTGATCCGAAAGGGCATGGGTTCGGAACCCATTCTTGACATTAAACTCCGTTGTATAATTAGGGTTCTGTGTGGAATTCAATGGTTTCGTATAACCATTCTTTTCACATATTTGTATAGTCAGGGCTCTGTGTGGAGTTCATTGGTTTTGAATAAACAGGGCTCTGTGTGGAGAGCATGGATGGATCTCCCTTCTTTTCTATTCGAAGGGTTGTATAATCAGGGCTCTGTGTAAAAATCATTGGTTTTGTATAATCAGGGTTATAGTCAGGGCTCTGTGTGGAGTTCATTGGTTTTGAATAAACAGGGCTCTGTGTGGAGAGCATTGATGGATCTCCTTTCTTTTCTATTCGCAGGGTTGTATAATCAGGGCTCTGTAAAAATCATTGGTTTTGTTTAATCAGGGTTATGTGTGAAAAGCATTGGTGGATTTCTTTGTTTTCTTTTTGCAGGCTTGTATAATCAAAGCTTTATGTGGAAAGGAGTGAGTAAAACTCTAAACAATTTGTATCTTTGTTTGGAGGAAATTTTTGTTGAAATTGCAACTTTGGTTTTTTAAATTGCAATTTTGATTAAAAAATGGTTTCAACGCCTTGCATAACTGCCTGCCGGGAACGATATACAAAATTGCAATTTTGATTAAAAAATGGTTTCAACGCCTTGCATAACTGCCTGCCGGGAACGTTATACAATTTCAAACTGAAACTACAATTTTAACAATTCTTACCAAATTTTAGTCAAAATTTTCACCACAAAAATAGTGCACATGGTCTAGAATTTAGCTCACTCCATGTGGAAAGCATTGAAGAATCAGCGTGCGGCAATGGTGTCCTGTCATTACAGGTATTGCCTACTTATTTCCCCTCAACTGCTATGCTTTATACTACCATTTCCTTCTGAAGTTGTTCACGGTGGCCTCTGCTTCATAGCATTAACTTAGAACTGTTAATTCGGAAGGAATTTTCCACTCTTCGCAACTCTTACTACTGTCTTTGGCTCTGGCTTAGGTAAACAATGCTACAAGATTCTTGCATCAGCGTTGATTGCATGTAAGAAGAATGATGTGCTGATTGGAATCAATTCCCTACAAAAATCACAGATCTAGAGCTTCTTGATCAATTCACAATGCCAGAAAATAGGCTGACACTACAGTCACACACGGGACATGAAGGACACGGTGATTGGAGTGCCCAACACGGAACACGGACCCACGACACGTTATATATATATATTTAAAAAAAAATTATATATATATATTAAAATTTAAAAATATAGACATATAGCCTCAAATTTTTTCAAATATTCAATATAAATCAGAATCAAGTCTTCAAATCTTCTTCACCTGCAAAAAAACCACTCTTTGAGCTCTTCCAACATTTGCAAATGACAAAATATAAGTGAAAATTCGTTTTTAAAGAGGGCCCAGCCAACTTTTTTTTTGGTTTGAGTGTCATGTTTTTGAGACAGGAAGTGACAGTCACAGGACACAAGTCTCTGAACACAGGACACGCTGTCAGCGTATCCGTGTCCGTGTCCGACACACGGACACTGGACAAGTAGCCCCAAAACTAGCGTGTCCGGTTTCTTAGGCTGACACCATCACTCACATGCCTGCAAATTGGGTAGCTAGAATTAATTTTATTTTCCACATTTCCTGCACTTCTTTGTAGACACATTTATGTGCCAGGCACCAATGCACAACATTCTCTCTGGGTGTGGGATGTTTTCACTAGAAAAACATTCAATTCAGCCTTCTGGTTTCTTAATTCAAAGTAAACTGGTTAGGAAATCTCTATTTTTTATTAGAAAATCTTTATTATGACAAAGACTTCAAGCACTTCTTTTCATCTTACGCCAAGACTTCTCAGTACATAGTTTTCTGGCTTGCTGGCTGTTAGATATACTCTTGGGAGGTTACTAATCCCATGGTTAAAAAAAAAAATAGACTATTATGTCGTGTCATCCTAAAATCATTGCTAGATATAAATTAATGATATACCATCAAAGTGAAAAGAAAATATTGTACAGATCTTTGATTTATTTTCTATATTTTCTACTAGCATTAGCATAAGTGTTTCTATTTTCATTCCAAGGTATTTTACAATAAAGACTTTTATGAAAGTTTCAAAAGTTTAATTGTAATTTATATAAAATTGTTTCAAACATTTAATTGCAATTTGTATAAAACAAAAGATGATTTTAAAAAAATGACTATAAAAATTATTATAAAATTTTAAGATTTAATTGTAATTTATATACAAATTATTTTAAAATTGCTAAAAACAAAATTTTTAGTTATTAATTTGAATTATCAACAAATTCTAAAAATGTAAATCAATTTTAAAAAAAACATCATACAGATTACCTTTATTGTTTTCAATAAACAAAAGTAGCAATCTTTTTATAAGGAATATGTAGTGATCCATTAAATTGGTTTTTGGTGAAAACATTTTGTTTATAATTAAAACTTATATAGATTTATGTAAGACTCATATTATATAATTTAATTTGTTAGATGTTATAAGAGTTTGTTGAGTAATGAAAGTGGGATGTTATTATTTTCTCCACTAGATTTTAGGTTTTAAAAAGTGATATACTTGTTTTTAAAGATTAGTATAGTTTTACAAAAAATATTGAATAGTGAAAATAATCATTAGATGCCCACATACCTTAAAAAGTAACACAATGTCTCCACCTTTTAATAAACTATATATGTTCTATGCCAAATTTAAGAACATTTCATTAATCTATTTAATTTATATCAAACAATTAATTATCCTATCCTATCACATTGTTGCTATTTCCTTGCCCAACCACACCAACCTATTTAAAACTACAACCTTTTGACAACCTATAAATATATGTTTTCAAAAAAAATTATAGCATGTCTAGCACATTCACTTTATTATTATTATTATTATAAACTTTATTATTATTATTATAAACTCTAGGTTATTAAAATATTTTTGATTAATTTTAATATGTTATTCAATTTGATCAAATATTATATTTATATTCAAATTTGTATACACTAGTTTGGTTTCCCAAAGTATTTATAAAAAATTCCGTTATTTTAAATATTATAAATTGGTTTAATTTCTCAAAACATACATCCAAGTGTTTATTCACAAAAAAAACTTAAAATACTAAATGCCAATAGAAGTGTACTGCAATTCATGGCAACTACTCGCATCGTCTCTTTAATTCATGGACAAAACACTCTTGTATCAATATGATACATTGAGATAGTGTGCATTTAATTCAAAATATATTCCATAAGATGGCGTGTATTCATTTCGAGAAATAATATGATATATGTGATAAGATGGAATATGATATATGTAATAAGATGGTTTGGGTAATACATCAATATTTAAAATTAAAATTATTTTAGAATATTTTATTTTATTATTTTAAATATTTTTTATAAGTAAAAAATAAAATAAATGTAATGGAGTATTCTTTTATTAATAAAAATACTGGAGGGGACAGAAATGAAATAGTTGTTGAAGAGTGTTTGCTGATCCATAAGAGGAAAAGACAAGTGGTTGAAGCTGCGAAGTGAAAACTCAATGTGCAGGATGCATCTTCCCCAAAATCGGATCACAACTCTTTGTTGAGTGCTAAAGAGTAGGAGGCTCATAAATGACCAAGTCCTACACAAAATACTATATAACAGTATGTCCATTCGCAAGCAAGAGGCTAGCATTGGACGGGGAATTGAATTTGATAATGTAAGAGATGGCGCATTAAGTGGATTTTGCTCTTGTGGTTTATCGAACAAGCTTAGAGGTTCTGGAACAAGTGATTTTGGCTACTCTAGGAGTTGGTTGAGAGGAACGACTATTCCATTTATGTTTTCCCGACAGTGGTTCCAGGTTCCTTGTCCTAGTTTTCAACGGATTAGAACTAGTTACAATAGGATGTCTATTTAACTTTGAATCACAACTACTTTCTTTTAAGCATAAATGTATTATGCATCTGAATTAAGTATTGAGTTATTATGCATCTGTTCAAATAATTATTTCCTATTATATTTCAAATCTAGATATTCTTTCATGTTATTATAATCATGCCTGTAAATTAAATCTGAGTTAGTATTAAAGGGTTCCTTACGAATATTTGTTCGGGCATCTACACCCGGATCGAGACTTCATACCTTATGTGTTGATTAAACAATTAAAACCAAATAGCTTGAATAATACAACCCTGTGTTCTTCTATTTAAACTAACAATCAATAGTATGAGAATCTGGTTGAGAGCCGAGAGGCCTCCTTAGAATTGCAAACATTTTAAATACATCTCATTTCATAAACCTCATATATAGATCGAATAAAACACACTAGTAATCCTCTACTTCAACCAATAGTCAAAGATACCATAATATAATCTCTTAAACAAGTTAAGAGCTGAGAGGATTCCATAGAACTATAACATATTAAAAAAATGTATCTCACTTCATAAATCCCTATTACAGATCAAGAGTGTTTAGGTCAATATCAATCAGGATCTAAGTATCAATAGGTACCCAATATAAAATTTAAAATATATATTTATGTAATTAATTTTTGTAATTATAAAAATATATAATCATTCAAATAATGAATCATAAATATCAGATTACTAATTAATTAGCAATCCTCGATTGAGTCGAGGGTATCGCCATCAAATCTAGGAATGCTTTAGTATCTAGTTCCTCTGCTAGCTAAACCAAGATCTATTTTTTTACTTTGTAGAAACCAAATCGAATCTTCATCATGCAAATTACTCTTCAAAATTAACCAGACTCAAATTCCTTATTTTCTAAACAAACAGTCAACGATCAAGCTGAGGTTAACAAACCCTTAAATAAGAGTTTGATTCAAATCTAGTCGTAGGCCCAAGATAAATCAATACTACAGATCTCCAAATCAAACGCCCAAGATATTCTCTTAATTGGAGAATCTTCCAAAAGCAATACATGACAGTAAGACCATCGAAGAATGGAAACCATTGCATAAACAAAAGTCATACAAATATAATTTAATAGCCACAATAATAATTATGATAGGTAACATTCTAAATTCCAGTAATTGTATATGTAAGAATTCAGAAGAGACCCTATGGGTCGCTTTAATCTATTAAACATTAATACCATCAATTGTTAAACAAGAATGGATTCAAAGTTCAAGTGGTTGTAAGACCATCAACGATGGCATCCACTATCTATTAATAAAACTAGTATTTAAATAAGTTTACAAGTTAACCGAAGTAGTAGTAAGCCCATCCATAATGGCTCCCACTAAAATCTCTTAATCCATAGAACAAGCAACATATGCACATAACCAGTTAAAAACAATTGTTTGGACATAGAGGTTGCGAATCCCTCTGATTGTTAGAGTTTAAACCCCAAAGGGTTGAAAAAAAACACTGTAACTTATCTTGTGTAAAAGGCGAAAGCTTGACTCTATTCACGACCTTAAACCCCAGCCAAGAGCCACCTGCAAAAGAGACACAAAAAATGGTTAGTAAGCACTTTGTTTAAGCTTTTAAATAAGCATAGTAAGGTTTCAACCATTCTTACCTTGGATTTCTAAGACTCGGTCCTGGGAGGAGGTGACCCTGTCGCCATCCTCAAGAGCGCTCTCAACCCTTCAAGTAACTGGTCACAGTCAAAATCACAATGATAAAAATATTTTGAACAATGTAAAAACGTTTGTAGTCTTTCATTACCTTGTCTGAATCGCAGAGAGGGACAAGGGTCGGCTCCTCCTGGACACCTTATCCCTCCTTAGAGTAAATAACCATAACAATGAAGGGTTCAAACAAACAAATTGACACATTAAACCCTATACAAACCTTGACAATCATGATGTACAGGTGGATGACCAAGATTCATTCTCGAGCTAGCCTTCAAGTCCTGGTTGCGCTGTCAACTCATAGCCAAGACAACACCTTAATTCCTCAATTCAAACCACAGTAAGACTTTATAATCATCATAACACATAACCGATAACCATCATAATGTATTAATCATTGCATTCATGCCAAAGTTCGACTATGGTGAAAACCCCATGGCCCTTAACATATAAGCATATAAAATCATATCTATCTTAACCTGTAAATCATTGCATTCATGCTGAGGTTCAACTACGGGATAAACCTCATAACCATAATGTTTAAACATATAAATCAAAACTTTTAAACCATGTTGCATGTTATAACCTTGCGCTTTAGGCCCAAGGTTAAGACTTGGGTCCTTTAAATCCATTTTGCATGTAAATAATGGGATCAATACTATGCCCATAGTCTCCCAAGCCTTTGTTCATACAACCAAAGGCATCACACCTTAATAGTTTAGGCGAGAGATGGAAACCAAGACTTAGCCTTAGGGATAAACAAGCATTTTGTAAACCATTAACAAGATAAACATAAGAGGAACAAAATATCACCTTCAAGTATGACGACAACATTATTTTAACTCTGTAAACATCCACAAATTGCGCAACCTGTCATAGAGGAGTTTTAAGAATTATGTAAGCGCCTATACAAGCAACCACAAATGTATTCATGCCACAATAACCAATGCATGCTAAGAACATAAAGATGTGTTTATGGTTATATGTTATATCATTTTTTTTAATTTATTTATGGAATTTTGAGTTCCATGACATAATGGTATCAGAGCATGGTTACAACACTTGTCCTGAACTGGCCCAATGCTAAAGCTGTTAAACAAGAAAGCTAATTTTATTTTATTTTGGGTTTTATTCTCTTATGAAACAGGAAGAGAAGGATAACTTTATTTTTTGCAGGAAACTATGGCAGACGTAGGAATGTCTGTAGAAGAAGAATCTCACCCTAGAAACCCTCTGAACAATGAGGAGGGTGAAATTTGGGTAAACCTTAATGAGAGTCAAAATGATAACCCATCAGAGTTACAAAGAGTTGTTAAAGAGCTAATATCATAATTGAAAAGAGTTAGGGAAAATAATGAACGAATCCTAAAAGCACAATAACTAAATAACATTTTGTTGGATAAAATACACAATGATGAAAAAGAGAAACACAAAGAACCTGAAAATAATACACCAAAAACTACACCTTACAAACGTAAGGGAAGAAAGATGGAATTTTCCAGTCATGGGGTTGAAACTTCCAATGAGGAATCAACTAAACACCAAACATAAAACAATAGGATTCCAGTTAAATTAGTGATAGTAATAAAAATCAAAATAAGTACAAACCTTATGAAGAGATTTATGGGGAATTTAAAAAATTAAACCACCTATGTTTAATGGTGAAATCTAGAAAGGAGAAGAGGAAAAAGCCTAGTTATCGGGAATGAAGAAATACTTCCAAGTCTATAACTACTCCGATGAACTGAAGGCAAAAATAGTCATTTATAACTTAACTGGAAAAGCATATATTTGGTGGAAAGGTATAAAAAAGGTAAAAGGTATAAAAGAACAATACGTAACATGGAAAACCTTTAAGAAGCACTTTAAATGAAAATATCTCTCATAACAATACTATGAAAAAAATGCTAAGGAATTCCACGAGTTAAGGTTAGGTGCTTTGACCATGAAGGAACTTTGTAGTAATTTCCTAAGTCTTATTCGTTATGTACCATATATAATAGATGAAAAACAAAAAATACAACGCTTTCTCAGCTGCTTACATATTACATTTAAGAAAATTATTGAGTATGACAATCCGAAGACGCTGGAAGAAGAAATGATAAAAGCGAATTTATGTTATGATCAAAATAAAAATAAAAGGGAAAATGCACCAAATCGGAAAACTAAAAGACGTGATAACTTTGATCCAAGAAAGAATAATAATAAATTTTACAAAAATACTAGGAATGATTATAAAGGGTATCAAGGAAGTAACTATAAAATTTTTAAATTGCAGAACCCTATAATAAAAGAGAGAGAACCTCCCACTACTTTTAATAAAAACACTGCACAGAGG
The DNA here is from genome assembly GCA_001517045.1 of Pseudotsuga menziesii. Taxonomy (NCBI): domain Eukaryota; kingdom Viridiplantae; phylum Streptophyta; class Pinopsida; order Pinales; family Pinaceae; genus Pseudotsuga; species Pseudotsuga menziesii. The sequence continues at coordinate 294,564 of LPNX010687680.1, forward strand.
GAACCCTTAAAATGTTGGGAATGTTGCGAGCCACATTATTTTAATTACTGTCCTATGAGAAACAGAAACTTTAATAATTCTCACTCCATTCAAGAAGCTGTTACCATGAGAGATATGGCAAGAATAATGCCTAGAATCAGTGTTGCATTGGAGAATCAACAAGAAAACCATCAAACTTCAATAGTCGAGATCGAAGGTATGATAAAAATTCAAACCATTTCCATACTAATTGATCTAGGTGCAAGTTTTTGATCCAGGTCATGTCCAGGTGCACGCTAGGGACAACAGTTCGACTGAATGAGTCGAGCACTGTTATGGAGGAAGCTTAAAAGAATAGGTAAAGCAAGAAATACACTATATAGACAGAAAATATGCACACAGACAATATGCAAGAATTCGAACCAATTTATATTGGTACTTCTTCTACATGAAGGTTGATCGATGTATACTACAACATTGTACATGTTTATATAGAATGTTGAGATGCTTGGGTGAATACTCGCTGCGTTCAATCACAAAATAAATTATAATAGTTCGGAAGTTCAACCGTCACAAACGACTGGAAGATACAGAGAAAACCTGTTGACGTTTGACAGTCATCAGTGTTGACAATGCATGTAGAGATGTTGTATGTTGATCGCAAAACTTGTCAAGGTTTCCAAATTCGGTTATGTTGAGGTTCATACTTGTCGAAGCCAATACTGAACCTGTCGAAGAAGTCAAAGTAGTCGAAGTGATAGGATTTTTCGAAGTCTGACAACATGTCAACTGCTGAGTGGATCATTCCTCATTCCTTAAGAAACAATGGTCTCCATTGTGTCCTTGTTCAGGTGAGGAAACTTGTTGGTTATTTCAGTAGAAGAGTACCATTTTCCTTGCATGGGGAGCTGCTCATCTTTAGCCACTTCAAACAAGGGAATGGAGTTTGTCCTTGTATAGCGTATGCGTTGTCCCACAATGGTGTCGCAAAGAAGAGGTTCTTGAACATATAGATGGATTTCTATCGTTTTTGTTGTCTGCAAGTCGTTATGTTCCAACAATGGTGCATGGTATGGTCGAAGTAAATCTACATTGAAGACTGGAAGTAGACTAAGACATGCAGAAATGTCAAGTTGAAATCATTCTCTCCAATTTGTTTAAGGATACTGTATGGACCATATTGCAAAGGTTTCAACTTTATGTATGGGCCAATGAAGTGCTCCTTCTTTAGATGTAGCCATACATTATCCCCAATTTAGAATGAATAAGGAATACAATGCTTATCGTGTCAGGCCTTAGATTTTGTATTAGCCCACTGCAACATTTCATGTCCTTGCTTTTGGATGTTGTAGATTTGGTCTCTGAACTTTAATTCTTTCTCAACTTCTCTTCCTTCGAATTTGGTGTCATTCAACTCTGTCGAGGAACTGATCAAGTCGATAGGCGCTGAAGGTTGAAATCCATAACAGATATCGAATGGACTATTTCCTGTAGAAACATGTTGAGCAAGATTGTAGCTATGTTGTATGTATGGGAGGTTGTCATCCCATGTTCGACGATGCTTGTGGTTGTACATGCAAAGTAATTGTACTACCAAGATATTTATGACTTCTGTCTGTCCGTATGTTTGAGGATGGAAGCTGTCGACAAAGAAAGTATCGTGTCGAGTTGTTTCCAAAGAGTTTTCCAAAAGGTGGTCACAAATCTAAAATCTCTATTGGAGACAATGGTCATTGGAAGGCCATAATCTTTCCAAACATGTTCGAAGAAGAGTTGGGCAGTCTAGTGTGTTGTCGTAGTCTTCTTTCATGGTATGAGTATAACCATCTTGGAGAATCTCTCAAATACTACTAAGATAGCGTCATGATGATGTTTGGTAGTAGGATATCCCATCATGTAGTCCATAGAAATAGATTCCCATGGTCGACTAGGAACTGGCAGGGACGATGTGTACAATTCTTGTCCTTGATTCGACGGTTTAGCAATGGCACAAACTATGCACGATCGAATGTACTTAATCACGTCAAATTTAAGTGAAGGCCAGTAAAAATGCTTTTGGAGGATAACAAGTGTTTTTGAAACTCCAAAATGTCATGTATTTTTTCTGTAGTGCACGTCCTAAATGAGCTTTTGTCTGTGCTCACCGGTCGATACACAAGTTTGTCCAAGCTTGTATAGAAAAGTGTCCTTTGGGAACTTAGTTGGTAGTACACAGTAAGTTGGCCTGAAGCTATCGATAAATTACGAAGAAATTGTAGTCTACCGAATACAATTGTGGCCAAGCAGTGGTGTCATAACCTTGCATACTCATCACTGTCAACAATAGAGTACTGGGTGATTGGCTGAGAAAATCAGCTGTTACATTAGCTTTACCTTTTTTATATTTAATTTCCAACTAAAATTGTTGCAGGTAATTAATCCACTTGAGTTGTCGATTTGTCTGTAGTTTCAAATGGGATGGGGTGAACTGTAAAGGCTTATGATTAATAAGAATGATCATTTCCTTACCAAGAATGTAGTGTCTCCATTGTTTAAGAGCTTTTACAATGGCGTATAGTTCTTTTTCATATGTCGAATACCTTCTAATAGTGTCATTAAAAGTTTCAGAATGAAACGTGACTGGGTGACTCGATTGAGGGATCACTGTACCAAGGGCATAGTCCGATGCATCCATCTCAATCTAAAAGGCTTATGCAAATCAAGTAAAACAAGTACTGGTGTAGTACAAAACTTTCTTTTTGAGTTGTTCAAAATCTTGTTGTTGTGTCGATGTCCATTTGAAGACAAATGGTGAATTGATCACTATCATTGGGACAAAAAAAAGAGAACCAAAAGACCAGGATTCCCTACAAAACTGAGGAGATCAAAGTTAACTCCCCCCCTAAAGAAATATAATGATGATACCAACAGTTAATTCTATTGTGGATTTTTTTTAAAGTCATCCCCAGTCACTCTTGCAGTACCCATTTGGTTTTAAGAAGAAACCAAGGTATCTGAACCCCAACGATTATTCCACCTATTTAAAACCATACAGTTAAAAAATGTCCTTCCTAGTCCCCTCATCCACTCCAGCATAGATGAAACATGAGTTCTCAGTACTAATTTCTATCCCCGAAGACATACAGAACAAGGAAATTAAATATTTATAGGATCTCCACTCCTTAATAGACCCCAGTCCAAAGATAAGGACATCATCTACATAGATGAGGTGACTAATAACCACGAATCCAACCACTTTAATCCCATTGATATTCTTCCTAGCAATATCTCTGTGAATAAGCATACTGAGACCCTCAATAGATAAGATGAACAAGTAGGGTGACAAATGACACCCTTGTCAAATACCACTGTTACCAATGAAAAAAGGTGAGGGAGACCCATTGATAAGAAAAACAAACCTGGAATTATTGATACAACCCATAATCAACTTGGTTCCATCATACAACAAACTGGTTTGTATAAGAATTAATCTTAAAAAGGTCGAGTCAATCTGATCATAGCTCTTGAACATATCCATATTAAGTATAAATGCTTTGTGCTTGTCCTTTTTCAGGGAATGTAGACTTTCCTAGGTAGTAGGTCCACAACATCCAAACATTGTCTGTCAGGTAGAAAAAACATAGTCATTGAAGGACTCCAAGTGATATTTCTTTGGAATAAGATTAATGTAGTTATAATTCAGAGACCCTTGGATCCCACCATATCTTCTCGATTCCTCAACAACACTAGTGATTTCTTCCCCTAACAGGTCAAAGAAATGGAGAAAGAATTTTCTTTTCCACCCATCCATCCCTGGGCCCTTGTATACTGGGAAATTGGACATGAGAGACCTAACCTCCTCACGATAAATAACCTTTCCAATCTGTAAGTTATCATCCTCATCAAAAGACCACGAGAAAAGTTGGGAAACCTTGAGTTTTTCTAATAGCATGGAGGATTGTGGTTTAGAGTAGGTGTCTTGAAAATGTTCAACAACTTCCTGCTTCAGGCTTATAGTCTCTGCACACCATATTCCCTTTGAGTCTCTTAAACCCCGCACTGAGTTAGAGATCCCGCGATGATTAGCATAACAATGGAATAATTTGGTGTCATTATCATCAGTTTTCAACCAAATCGTTTGACGTTTTTTCCTCAAAGTCTCTTCTTGCTCTTTTAGTAATTTCCTCTACTTCATGTCCAAATCTAGGAGCCTTTGCTTAACACTGGCAGAAAAAAAAATCTTCAAGCAATCCATCAGACATTAACTGAAATTATTCCTCAATATTGGAAAGCTCTTTCTCATGAGCCTTCTTTCTCTCTTTTTCCCAATTTCTCACCACTGATTTCAATTTAACAATATTTTTTCCTAGCTGACCTAGCGAGAACAAGTCATCAGATTCATCTAGTAAAGGACAGGTGTCCCTCACCACTACAAAAAGCTTAGGTTCTGTCAATCAAACTAGATTGAACTTGAACGGATAGTGTATCAGACCTGTGTTCAATTTAAAATCCAATACAACAACCTTATGGTTCGAGACAACCATGGCATGCGTCCAAGTCCGGTACCTACCAAGAATGGAACATAAATTTTCAGCAACCAAGAACCTGTCCAGTCTCTTAGATATCCCTGCTGCACCACAACGTCCATTGGACCATGTTGGGGTATGTTAGGATTATTATTAATCATCCCTTTTCCAAAATTAGTATATTTTTTTATTTACCTAGCTTAGGAGGTCTTCATCACTTCACTTGTGCATGCGGGACACATCTACTAGAAATCTACCACTTATTGTGCCTATATGCATGCATTTTAGTGCTATAGGGATCAATCGCTATAAATTAGGAACCCACTTGGAGTGTCACCAATAGTTTCTAGTAGTTGACTCATGTAGGTATTCAGTCATGTCCAGTTGTGCTCCGATCCCCATTAGTTAGATCACTTCTAGTGTCTCTAGTGACAGTTTGCATGATTCAAGGGAATATAGGCTCCTTTGTTCACCTACCCTGTTTAGTTAACTGGTTATGAGACTTTTTTCACCTACCCTCTTCAGTTAATTGGTTATTATCCATTTTAGTGATATGGAGTTGCACTAGCGTAGCTCTAGTGGTGATTTTTACACACCGAGTTAGCTCCTAAGTCATTCTAGGCTGGTAGATTCACTACCTCTTCAGGTATTCGAATTATTCCTTGATGATTTTATTATATATTCACACATAATGCGAATATTATTGTATGGAATATTTCTCATATTGTTCTTCAACTCATTGTGTAATAGCAATTATTCTTCTCTATATTTTTCTTGTGCAATCTATGTGAAGACTATTTTTGTCCCAAGATCTTCCTGTCATAATCTAATATGATATCATAGCCTGGTCAGGATATTCTAATCTCCCTCAGATACTTCCATTGATGCACCAGATATTGTGCTCATTATCGAAGAAGAGGTTGATTTGTCTTACATAAATTTTATTTCTAGTTTTGTGCAGGTACAAAAATTTCAAGAGGAAGAAATTTCTCATTCAATTCGAATTTGTGAAAGTCTCCTTGATGCAACTCCTTCTGTTGCTACTATTGAAGTTTTTGAGAAATTTGATTTCTCATGTTTTCATGCAACTACTCTAGAAGAGGATATTCAAACCTCCATTGTTGAAGAAAAAAATATCCTTTCATCCCATAGTCGTTCTCGAGTGATTCTTCTATCCTAAATTATGTGCAAAGTTTGCAAGTGGCTACTCAAGGAGCTGAAAATAAGTTCAATTCCTCTCTCTCCACTCATGTTGCAGGTGTGAAGAGAAGTGATATTTTAGATGTTATGGAAGAAGTATCAGATTTGGGAAATGATCCATTCACCCACAAAGATCCAATTCTTCTAGTGAATTCATGCTTGATCACTTGCACCGATAAACAAAGTTTTGCTAAGGAAGGAGTAAAATTTAAATTGTGCATTTATGATCTCAATGGAGCACTTGTGGATTTTGTTCCACATTCTTGGATATTCTCTCACCTTATTTGGTTCGAATTTAGAGTTTCAAGGCCTCTCAGTTATGCTTGTAACTGATCTCATCAATTTTTATGTGAAAAATCAAGCACCTCAAGTTTCTTTCAAATTTACTACTGGGGATTTGATGCCAGTTTATTCTTATGAGGTTTCTGATATTAAATTTTGTGAATCATTGGATATTTTGGAATCTATATCAAATTATGGAGCTCAATCATTCACTCTCCATGGTCTCGGGACTCCTCCTTCCTACTCGATCACATGCTCATCTTCTCACAATGCTAGAAAAGATGGAGACCTCTTGTATTCAATTGGATGCTTGATCTTCTCATTTGGATCTGATTTTACTTCACATGGTTCAAAGTATCAAACACATCAAGACTCATTTGAACATGATTTCAAGATAAAATTAAATGAGCACTCACTTTTTCTCTTTTGTCAGATCATCTCATTTGCTCTACATGGTCCCATAATCTCTTTTGCAACTGTATATGTTCTTGATCAAGTTGAGCATACTCCTCTTCTTCCCAAGAAGAATATCCCTCCATACATCTAATCAAGTTCACACCTACTTGGATTTGGAGCAGTTTATTTTTTGGTGTATCTCATGTCCATTTTTTAGGAAGGATTTTCCCCATGCGGTTTTTCCTTTTTACTCATTTTACATGGATAAATAATTTTTTACATTTATATTGTAATGGGTGACCTTTGGTCTTAGTTACAAGGGCCTAAGTTTTCCAAATTTAGGATTAAAGGGGGATGTTAGGATTATTATTAATCCTCTCTTTTCCCACATCAGTCTATTTGTTTGTTTCCCTAGCTTAGGAGGTCTTCATCACTTCACCAGTGCACAGGGGACACATCTACTAGACATATACCACTTATTGCTCGTGTTTCCATGCATTTTGGTGTTACAGGGATCAATCCCTATAATTTAGGAACTCACTGAGAGTGTCACCAGAAGATTTGAGTTGTTGACTCCAGTAGGTATTTAATCATGTCCAGTTGTGTTTCGATCCCCTTCAGTTAGATAAAATCCACCGTTTGTAGAGAAAGTTTGCATGATTCAAGGGAATATAGGCACCTTTGTTCACCTATCCTCTTTAGTTAACTGGTTGTGAGAATTTTTTCACCTATGCTCTTTAGTTATCTGGTTATTATCTATTTTAGTGATCTGGAGTTGCACTAGTTATCTCTAGTGGTGATTTTCCCACACTGAGTTAGCTCCTAAGTCATTCTAGGCTGGTAGATTCAACTGGCTCTTCAGGTATTCTAACTATTCCTTGATGATTGTATTATATATTCACCCATAATGTGAATATTATTGTATGAAATATTTCTCATATTTTTCTTTAACTCATTGTGTAATAACAATTATTCTTTTCTATATTTTTCTTATGCAATCTATGTGAAGACTATTTTTGTCCCAAGATTTTGTTGTCAGAGTCTAATAGGGTAAGAGTCGATGGTACTATGTCAATAAGATTAACAGATTCAAATAATGAGCTAAAATAATCATCAAGAGGATCCAAAAGGTTTGCACCCCCCAAACTTCATCCATGGAGATAGTTAGATTAAGATCATTAGCCACGATAAGAGAAGGGTCACTCAAAATTCCCGACAGTCGAGCAGTCTCCAAAAACACCTTTCGATGGGAATACAGAGCATATACATTTAGTATATGAATTGGAGTGTTGAATCCCAAGAGAGAGAATTCAAACATAATACCCATCGGGGCCCTAAAATCCCACAAGTTCATCACCTCAGGATTCTAGTCAACTAATGAACCCCTTGAAAAACCCATAGTATCCACATCATAGACTCTCCAGGAAGGTTTAAAATTAAGAAAAAAAAGCATCCCTCGAAGTCACCATAGATTCCTGAAGCAGCAAAACCCCCGGTCATAAAAGGTCAAGTAGGTGTTTGAGGGCATATATTTAGGGGCACCACCAAATCCCCTAATGTTGATGAAAACCAAAATAATGGGGGAGGACAAATAAGGGTTGCGCTATTTTTAAGAGCTCGTGGAGACACAAAATTTACTGCCACATCTTAACCAGGCAAAATATTGTCAAATAAGGAGGACACCCGAGGGTTTGAGTAAGTCGGTTCACTCGATGAGTCTTCCACCCCCATCCCAACACGTTTTCTAATCTTGTTCTTTATTGACTTTTGGATGGTGACATTAGGGTTGCAGATAGGTGCTATGGGAATTGTTCTCGAGTCATTTGCAGATGTAGAAAAAATGTTGAGGGGTTGGTGTCCCCTGTCCAAGACAATAGCCGATGGATCCAGAATAGGTGAATATGAAATGGAAATATCGAAGTAGGTTTTATGGAGGACTCCTGAAGAAGGTGAATCCGTTGGAGGGAAATTGGGAGCAAGGATAGTGAGTGGCGAGTTCCCCTCAACCAAAACCTCCCACAAAGGACTAGGAGTTTCCACCAAAGAACTATAAGGAATCCCCAAATGGATTTTCGAGGAAGTGACCGACTCCCCAACACTAGACATGAGTCCTAAACCCCCTCCCACTTCTGCAAAGGATTCCTAAACCTCATTAATAGATAAAAACTTCAGAATGGTAGGTAGAGAGATAAATAACTTACCGACAAAAGACAAAGCCAATGATTTATCGAAGGGAATGGGGAACCAGATGTCTGGAACCACATCATTGATGAGGGAGTCCACCGTTCCTGGGTCCACCATGTCCAGAGAGTTGCAACCTTCCCTTGTATAGTCCATATTTTGATATCCCATTTGATTACAATTGTAACAATGAAACGAGACCTTCTAGTAGTTTAGAGCATGGATGGAAGACCCCCCTTATCATACCACTTCTAGCTCCACCGGGAGCCCCCTAGAGGGATCAATGTCAACCAGGATATGAGGATCCCTCCTATCGTCCCACAAAATATGTTTCTCCTCCACCATAATAAAACAACCAATCGAGTTTGCAATGCTCATGAAACCTTGAATATTCCAACAAAATAGTGGAAAACCCGGTAAAATAACCCAGAGGTGTTTCCTTTCCAAGAAAATTTTTCGAGGGTTAAAATCAACAGTCCAACAAGTAAGAATGAATGAACCCCTTCTGATAATCCAATAACTACTTTCAATGGAAATCTGGCCTTCCACAGAGAGGAGGTGAAACACCACCTAACCATTAACCAACGTCACCACTCCCAGAATATTGGAAATGTGGGGCTTCCATTTGAGGCGAACCCATGATAGAATGTCTGCTCTAGAAAGATTTATGTACTCAAATATCCCTACCAGTGCTCGTTTAGATAGAGCTTCCACCATCATGCAAGTCGCATTTTTTCCCAGGACACATAACGAACTCCCACGCTTGACCTTCTCAAAATGAAGACAACTTGTCCCTGATTTACGAGGTAGGGTGTGACCCCCTGACTGTGTCCGATCCTCAGGGTTTTTTCGTAAATCCCTCGTGATCTACAAGACCAACACTAATCACCTCGGTAAAAGAGATATTCTTTCCTAGACCACTCGTAAAAGGTGGGTTACCTGAGCCCAGCTCCACAGCACAGGAAGGAGTTGGGGCATCCACCGAGATACATACCCGACCATCCGACCTACACCCTAAAGAAATGGCTGAAAAAATAGGATTTCCTAACACTGCAGAATCTTGCACCTCAGCTGCCCCCTCGAAACCATAAACAACGAGAGTCAAACTATCCATAAACTATAAGAAAAAAACAACTAATGGATATAATCACCCTTCAAAAACAAGTATAAATTAGGTAGAAAAGGCATCGCAAGGGATTTTCAGGTAACCAACAAATAACTCCCCACTTATTTTACCCTATTTGGTACTAGGCCAGTAATGACTATTGACTTGACTCCAGGACCCTTACAGGAGAGAAACCCCATAAATCCAAAAGGGAGAGGTGGTATTCCATTGGACCAAGTCCCACAGACCAGAAAAACTCAAACTGCAATGACGAACATGGATGGTTTACTCCCAACTGCAAGAGGTGCAATCATGTTGCTAGGGTTTTCTCCATCATTTCCATCATTTATATATCGTAAATTAAAGAGGTGTCGTATAAATAGAATTCTCCATTAACCTAGCCCATATATTCTTTTTAATGAAAAAAATAAAATAAAAAAGGTGATGTATAAATATAATTCTCCATTAACATATAGGATATATTTTTAATAAAAAGTAAAGTAATATTATTATAATTATATATAAAACTAACTAAACAAGTGGAATAAGCAACAAAGTTGCTTAGTACCTGCCTCCTAAGAAGAGATTGAAAATATATAGCAATAGGATAATTTTGCTATAAAAATATATGATAAAACAAATATAATTACAATTTGAAAGAAATTAAAACAAAAATGAATTAAAAAATGTCCATTTAAATACGATATAGGTTATTGCAATGTAGCATAAAACAAGCATATTCAAGCTTCCTTACATACTTCTAGTAATATTCTTGACTTATGTTATAAAAATATGCAAGTTTCTTTATAGACTAGCATAAATAGGAAATGAGAAATAATAGCTTATAAGACTATAAATTAATATCATTGTTGTGAGAATAGTCTATTTATATTTTATTATAAATTTATAATGTTATACAAATATGCAAGGTTTTTTTATAGACTAGCATAAATAGGAAATCAACAGAATTCAAGGCTTCTTGAACACAGTCGCCATTTTACGATTTGACCTTTCAACATTTTTCTGTGATTCTAGTTCATATTTTTCCACCCAAATTCTACACAAAACTTACAGGGTTGAAAATCTCTGTCTTCTTTTGAGGGAATGAGCTCTTCCAGGGATGGCATGGCTGTGAATCGTAACTGATGGAATTAGCAGACATTGATCTAGTTCTCCCAGAGATATTGAAACATCGACAACTTTATGGAATTGTTAGTTCCTCATCATCAAGCAAACACGGGAAGTGCATGGCACATACCAGTAGATTCCGTTACCTGAATTTGTTTGGATGTCGAAAAAACAAATTGTCACAGGGCCATGGTTTGGCACAACCGAATATGTAATTTGCCATGTAACATCGGGGAAAATGTTAATTATTGGCTAAGGAAACAGCTACCGACTAAATTGACCGACAAGAATGTAAAAGCTAAGACTCTTTAATTAATTGGATCTGAATACGAATATGACACGTGTGCATGGAATGCAAGAAATTGTTCTGTTGACCTACTTCTCTAGAACTTTCATGACACGGTATTTCGCTTTTGTGCACATTTTAGGGTTAACTAGCCAGCCAGAGAATGCTCTAAAGAAAGAGCCTGGCCTGCTAGGGTTCAAGAAGAAAAGAAACAAGGACGCAACCGGCCAAATTAGGACACATGGGGTTTAATAGAGTACCTAACGAGTCAAATTATAACCCTTAGGGTTTGTAAAAAAAACAGAATGCGGCCGTGCCAAGCAAGAAATTGTGTTTTCTTTAGGATTTGTGCTGGTGGTCAGCAATGTGTAAGAATGGAGGATTGAGATAAAATGATCCATCGTGGAGTTCCGGCCAACAGTTTCGCTTCTACACGCCTCTTTCAAATTTAGTGAAATTTGCGTAATCAAATGTTTCACGGAGTTGGGACTGAAGATGAAATGGTGCGGAGTAAAGATCGGAATAGGAATTATGAATTATGATTGACAAAGTCTCATGCGGCCCCACACTAGGACAAGCGATCCATGCAAATTTTTGGCTGGGAAGAGTACTTTT
>LPNX010687680.1:308714-336970 GCA_001517045.1 Pseudotsuga menziesii
GGAATTTCTGTCGCGCTAATTCTACTCTGCTCACCGGTCGACGGTGATGCTTGGCTTTCCGTTCCTTTCCTTTGCATTGTACGCAAAACTGTGATAAGATTTAGTTTCATCGCAATGCGGACCTAACAACCACTACTTCCCAAGCATTGTGGACTTTGTAGTTACAGTAACTTGATGTGCAATCTGCATTTGTCCTGGCGTTCCTACGTCTTGTTCTTGTGCACAATTGTCCTCTGCCATTCATATCGAGGCCAGGCAAGTGGATTCAGCTGCAGTTTACGAGTTGGATCTTTGTCTTCTTTGGTGTTCTGTCAAATTGATATTTAATAATGTAGTCCTGAATATCTTGAATCCTGAATGCTGACTGTTTCTTTGCCCTCAAGACTGGCTATGTCTAGCCGCACGGAGCATTGGTGCCTCCAGGTCATATAGAGTCTAGACACATATCCAGGGCTTGCCGATCGAAGCCTCTGAACCACGTTTTAATGGAAAAGATGTTAATTCGAAGGACTAGAACATTTTCTTTCTTCTTTCTTTCTATTTGCAAGCATTCTGGTTTCGATCCAGCTGAGCATGACTGGCGTGGTGGCCGCTAGAATCATCCGGGACATGAAATTTAACTTTAAATTGAATAATTATGCGAGAGACGATCCTGGTTTCGCCAAGCTTCCCAGTGTTCTGCTAGACCGGCTGCATATACCACACCGATCGTCGACCCTGCCAATTTTCCAAGAAGCTCCGGCGTTTCGAAATGGTAAAGAATGCATCGTCTCGGCACCTTCGTCGTGGAGATCAGGCTATTCTCAACTTCAAGAAGAAGAAGATGATGATACAGAGCTATGTGATAGCACGGCCGTGCTTATAGCCATGACGCTGGACACTGCTTATCTAAGAGGATTGGTCGCCGGAATTCTATCGATTCTCCAACATGCTTCTTGTCCCAAGAATGTAGTCTTCCATTTCATGGTGTCCGAGCACCAACGTGATCTCAAGGCTACGCTTGAGGCGACTTTTCCATACTTGCGCTTCATATTATATCACTTTGAATCAGGAGAATCATTTACCTCGACTCCGATTTAGTTGTTGTGGATGACATTGCCAAGCTAATGCACCCTCGTCTCATGGCCCGAGGTCTGAAAAAAACCAGAACAGCTGGCTCCGATGGTACCACTTGCTATAACAGATGGCAATGGGATATAATTTTTATTTTTTTAATTTTATTATTATGATGTCATGTTGCCACATGTCAACTCAAATCCAGATACCAAATTCCAAAGTTTACATCATCTTCTATCCACCAATAAGTTTACAAAATAGTTTTTTAACAAAATTAAAAAAAAATATTTTACAAATCCCTAAGTTATACTTTACAAAACAGATTTTAATTTTTTTGATAGAGAACAACTAATACAAAGTCAAAAGAGTTTGACTTGCAATCGATTACAATATACCTGCTGAGGCAGGTATAATAATGAGGAATCAAGAATGGTTTACGTTGTATTAAAGAAATCCAACACAATAAAATTATATATCAGTCTACTATGTTATGAGTTCATTCAACAACACATAATATCAAAGTAGAAACATGGAATACTATAGCTAACACAAGTGGGTGGTGATTGCGATGATCCTATAAAGAGATTGAAAGAACAATTAAAATTTGTATAATTATAATTATTCATTATCCTAGCGCATACATTCTACACCATATAAACATAGAACATACCCAGGTATTTATATATCCTTGGATCTTTGAAACTTCGGGTGCTCAAACATATGCCCAATTAAATACCAAATAAGATTAATAACAGTGGAATGGCCTATTATAACATAGGCACAGTTCCTTTACATGTGGACATCGTGTGGCTGAATATTTCAAATGAGGACGACAATGCACTTTAACTTTTTCGACAAAAGCTATAAAAATAAATGATTAAAACAATATTGTTGCAATAATGATTTGGTTGTATGGGAGTGTACATGAGTGTGTTTTGAATTAACTGTATTTAATAGCATGGAATCTGCTAGAGCGAAAGCCACTGTTGTTTTTAGTAGTATGATTAATTTTTAAATCAAGCTCACCATTTAATGAGAGCAACAAATGTTTTTTTAATCCTCGTAATTAGGCTGCATATATAAATTAGGGTGAATGTGAGCATGATGGGCCAATTTGGTGTGGGTTTCTATTTATTCTATGACCTTATGGAAGAGAAAGCGAGCGTTACCACCGAGCACAATGACTACAAGCAATACATTTGGGTATCTCTAGCGGGTTGGTCGTAGTCCACGATTCAAGAGAAAACAAAATAAACCCACACATAGAAACAAAAATGAACAAAATAATCCCACTCCAAACAACACTGGTAGATCCAGGTGACTTACCTAGTTGTCCAAAGTTTGTCTAACCTGCCTCTCCTTCTATGCTTTCATCTCTCCCGGACACTCGCCTATCCTGGTTATTCCTCGTTCTACCCGTATGAACTCATTAATGAAGAAATATTGTTTACGGGAGTTATCAAAGGCCACACTAGATTTATAGTCATTTTCTCCATCCCAGATATGACCTGCTGAATCCATGGTAGATCTATAGATAGTGTTGTCATTCATTTCAGCGCATTTCAGTTCAAACTAGATCCCGCGCCTAGATCCCTATGCCGCCGTGATCAACAGGGAGATGGAAAGGGGTGGCAGGACATGGTCATGCCAGGGAATGGGGATCCATGGATCATTCTCACATTCCCTCGATCCATTGTTTTCCATCAAGCTCCTCACCACATGTGGAAACTAGGCGCAATGAGGACCCTGCATCAACAACATTAATCACTCTGTTGCAGGGTGGATATTGTTTTCCAGGTTTACAAGTGATTATGTGTATAAACAGAAATCAATGTAATGAAAGTTTCCAGAACACTGTGCCATGGAGAGACTATGAAACGATGGGATACCATGCGACACACATCCATATAAATGCAACACTAGAAAACCTTTGCATGTGGTGTGCACCTTCAACTCCAGAAAGGGAATGAAATAGATCACTTCAAAAATGTGGCTGGTAGATGTTGTGCAAGCCAATGTCGTCATCCTCACTCGGTGCCACATACAACAAATTTTTAACTGTGAAGGAATACATGGGAAGTCTAGAAAGACAATCAGAATCTACCTTTGGGTTCATTACATTTTATTTTTTCAATAGTTATTAGTAGATTTATAATGATAGATTCAATCTATTTATATTCAATTTCTAAGTAGAAGTTTTCCCAAAATTAGTGATCTTGCAAAGATGGCAGTGAGATACATGGCATGCCTCAGGGAATGCAAAGGTAGTAGAGGAGTAAAAAGAAGTCTTAGCAAATTAGGAGTCCTATTTAGGTTTCAATGGATTTTTATGTCATTGTGGGACCAATTAAACATAAAACTATAATATATTTGTAGAGAATAGTTGCATTCCATTAATGTAGGGGACTATTTTGCAAAGTTTCCAGGAAATCTAGCTTATATAAGAAGAATTTTCAGGGAATTTAGCCTTCATAATGTTACCTTAGTGATTATAGCATTGACTAGAGGGTAATTGAATGTGTTATCCCTACACTTTCCTTTGTTTTAGTGAATTGAAATCAAATTGGAGATCGTTTAGAGGCCAACGCATGAATAGTATGTTAAAAACTCATTTTCTTCTCTAATAAGATTGATTGTTTCTACAAATATTTCTTTGTAGGAGACTCTTCGAAACCATCAAGCGTAACCATGACCTCCCATGCATTGATGGTAGTAACTAATTGGTCTTATGTAATACTATTACATGCATTCTCTTTCTCTATAGCCTTTTCTTTTTATCCACTTGTTGCCATTCGACCCCTTTAGGAGGCTTGAGTCACTTGGGAGATCGAACTCTTTGAGACTACAAATGGGAACTCTACTATTTATAGAATACAATCAAATATTGAAACTATATCAATGATAATTGATTAATTTCATAATAGATAAAGAAGGTATGCCATATTGCAAAGACACCTTCCTTGAAATCCCCATGTCTATGAATGAGTCTCTAAACACAAATATACAAGGAAGTATCAATGAGTAATATCAATAACTAGATTATTTCATGTGTTGTTTTGCCTAGCTTGTTTTAAAGGTGTTTATGTGATCTGAAATAGGTTTTCGTGGAATTCTATTTGAGTCTTTGGTCTAAGAGATATGTTCAGTTGAATATTGGAGGTTTGCAATAGCTCACGTCCGTACGCACCCTCTATTTCAGCTTGATATTTCTAACTCCATAGGATGAGATATGTCAGTTTTTTTATATGATGTAAAATATCTTTTCAATATATCAAATGGGTCTTCGACGAAATTTGATTTCATTGTTTGTAGAAGAAGTTGTGATTGAATTGGAAACATGACACCAATCACGTTTTTGAGTTTTTATTTAAATCTTACATACATGCTTTGATTTACATGTACAACTTCTTGGATTCAAAGTTGTTCCTAAATTTGAAGAAGAAAATTACAGAAATATTTATTGTACAACTTCAATATGGATTCGAGAGTATTAGTTCCTCTTCTTACTCCATTAACAAGATATTCAAAGCGGAAATTGAAGATGATTTCATCTCTGAAGAGACAAGGTCTCTATGAGGTATATATTGGAATTGGTAAAGAGTCTTAGGAAGATGAAAATGAATGGCTAAATGACGGTGATAGATATTTTGGAAGGATATTTCTGGCTATTTATCCAAGCATGCGCTACCTTATTGATTCTGTTGAATATCCAAAGGATCTATGGACAAGATTGGAGAGAGCCTTTGACACTAACAATGAGGATCATTATAGCAATTTGGAGAGAGCACCTAACACCACAAGAGTTCTTCCTTCAAAAGTCTTGGTCTCTATTCTCTCTGATAAAGTTTTTCAATATGAAGAAGAAGCATAATCTTAAACTCAATCAATTTGGATTGTTTGAAAGTCTCCTTGCAATGAATCCTTCTCCTGTTGCTCCAGAAGTTAATGAGATCTCTGATATCTCATATTCGCATATCGCTGATACAGAAGAAGAAATTTGAATCTCCATTGTTGAATAAAATTTCTCCTTCCATTATACTCAGTCATTCTCCAGTATTCTTCAATTCTAAATTATGTGCAAAATTTTCCAGTTAAAGCTCAAGGAGCCGAAGAGAGATTTGATTCCTCTCTCTCCAATCATGCTGCTGGTGTGCAGAAAAGTGATATTTTGGATGTTTTGGCACATAGATCATATTTTAGGAGTGATCCATTCACCCTCATTGATCTAGATCTTCCAACAAATTCCTACATTATTTCTTGCACCAATACTCAGAGTTTTGTTGAAGAAGGAGAAAATTGTGCATCTACCATCTTAGTGGAGCACTTGGAACCTTTGTTCCACACTCTTGGATATGATATGACCTTATTTTGTTTGGATTTTAAGTTTCAAGAGCCTCCAGTCATGCTTGTAGCCGTTCTCATCAATTTTGGTGTGAAAAATCAAGCACCTCAAGTCTCCTTCAAATTTGTTGTTGGGGATTCAATGTGAATTTTATCTCATGAGTTTGCTGATATTAATTTTTGTGAATTTGGATATTTTAGAAGCTATATCAGATTATTGATATCAAGCATTCACTCTCCATGGTCCCAGGACTTCTCTACCTTCCTACCTTATCACATATTCATCTCCTCGTAGTACTAGTAAATATGGAGACATATTGCATTCGCTTGGACACTTGCTCCTAACACCTGGAGATGATTTTACCTCACATGGTTCGATGTTCAAGGCTGCAACATATAAGTTACTTGGGTTTAACTCACATGGTTTGAATTCTCAAGCACTTTTTCTCTCTCATCAATTGATATCAACTATTCAACATGGGTCCAGTTTTCATCTTGTAGTTGTCTATGTTCTTGACTCAGTTGAGCATATTACTCTTCTTCCAAAGAGGAAAATTCCTCTAGACATAATAATTTAGTTTGTAGAGGTTCACATGCACAGTCCTAGGATTTTGATGCACATAAGAACCAAGATTCTACACTACTTCTCCACAGAGTTGCAGATTGCAACAATTTTTTCACAAGTTTTTGCTCAAAGAGAAAAAATTTCTCTTAAGTATGGAAGCTTGTTTCTTGTTTACTTGCTTATCTTAAGGGGGGGATTTTACCATTAGATTTACCCGATTTTACTGGTTTTACTAAGCAAATTTTTTATTCATTTAGATTGTATGGGTGACATTTGGCCTAGTTGTCAGGGTCCAAGTTGTCCAAAGTTAGGATTAAGGGGGGGTGTTAGGATTAATCAATCCCCCTTTGTCCAATATAGTCTATTCTGTAATTTTGCCTAACTTAGTAAGTTATTATCACTATACTAGAGTATAGGGGACACACCTAGAGGTTATCTTCCACTTACTGCATTTTCATGCATGAGTTTATGTGCCTTTGGGACCAATCCCTACATTATAGGATCCCACTCTGAGTTCCACCAACAGTCACCTTCAGTTGGCTATGGTAGGTAAGCAGTATGCTAAGTTAACCTCTAGTTACTTTAAGTTATATCACTATCATTTAGCCTAGTGCTAGTTTTTCATGCATGAAGGGAGTGTGGTGCCTTTTATCCACCTACCTCATTAGTAAACTGATTGTAGAATGATTTAGACATACAGAGTTAAACTAGTGAGCTACAACTATGATTTTTCCACACTAAGTTAACTAAATAGTGAGTTAGAGTTGGTAGATTCAAATCCTATCTTTGGAATTCGAATTCTATTTATTGTACTACCATTGTATTACTAATTAATGAATGAAGATTAATGGTGTGATTATCTGAGCAATTCTTGTCTGATTTATCTAAAATTTGTGACATGAATTCTTTGCCCAGTGTATATTGATCTCAATTATTCCACTGTATAATTCCTTTCCAATAACTCTCATATTTTCTTGTAGATCAATGGTTCACAAATTTAACACATTAATATGCATTTGTACTTATATAATATGATGGTCACGATATGTTCTAGACACAGAGTGATCCGACAATCCATCTTTACCTTGATTTTAATGGCAATTGATCCATGTATTAATACTCAATTGGTCCATGGGATCTCTATTTAAAGAGAATGAAATGTCATTTTCTCGATGTTTGATTCCAAGAAACTCATTTTTAAAATAATTTTCCTTCATATAATATATTGCCTTGAATAGCTATTTGAATCGGGTTGTGGACTCTTTTCGTCATTAAGCATTTTAACCACATAAAATTTATCGATGTGTTGATATATGATATGTGTTTGTGAGAAGTTGTTCGATCTTCTGAACATATCCCATGTTAGTTGATTAGAACTTCCATGTATTCTATGAAGAAACAAGCACTTTTAGAAGAGGAAAACAACATTCAGCGAGGTGAATGAATGTAAGATATAAGTGACTTGATCATTTAGTTGTTGCGTAAAAATATATATTAACATAGAGTCTAAAATATTAGTCTTTATTTTTTTAATATTTCTATATATTAATGAAAAATATATTCCAATTTATATGATATAAATATCATAAATATGAACATGGCATTTAAATGGGATCCATGAAAAGTCGCCACTCACTTTTGCGAGCTTTTTGTGGAAGTGACAGGAATAGCATGGTTCCGTCCACCAATATTCTGGTCATGATGAACAATTGATTTATTGATCTTGAATGGAATCTATCAAAATAAATCTTAATCGCAATGGTGTGTTTCATATTACTCATACATAGTGATTAAAGCCTCTGTTTATACTATTGTGTGTAAATAAATTGAACATAAGATCTAAAAATATTTAAACTTCAATCATAAAGAGAAATAAATTTGTTTCATAAATAAATAAATATCCTCAAAAAGTGATGAAACCCTTTCATTGATCTCTTCAAACAATGCATTACCCTTATCCACCATATGTCCTTTTGAAAGCTATCATATTATCTTATATCATATATGAATACTATTATTTTCTCCTAGCAACTAAAATGACATAATCCTTTTGTCCCAAAATCCCTTAATAAGAACTAGTCTAGCCATGTTAATTACTTGGCACTATATTGTGGCTTCCATGCCTTTTGGTACCTTTCTCTTCATAAATCCTCGTTGATGCCCAAATTGACTCAAGGAAAGAACATTGAAAAACACTCAAGGAGGGTTATTGAAAGAGAGTATGGGGATGGAAACCCATGTGTTTTGTTGGCCCGGGAAAGGGGCATAAGAAGTAACTTCGTGCGCGCAGCCAAGGAAGATGTGCGCGCGTGCGATGGAAGCAAAGGAAGAGTGCAAAGGGTGAAAAGGGACCGCGAAGGTAGAACATAGGAGTGCACGGCAAAGGAAAGACAAGCGTGGATGCACGCAAGGAGGAAACGACTGGAAAGCAACAGATACAAGATCTAGACCATGGCCATAGAAGACAACGTAAGCCTGCAGCTACGCACATACAAGAAGATATTTATAAGTCTGGACGATAGTGCCTCGTGTCAAGTCATGATCACCACAGCTATAACCAGAGGGGTGGCTGATGGTGACGACTAACAAACTACCGAGATTTAGTTGGCCTTGCATGGCCATGTAAATTAGTATAAATAGGAAGGATGCAATAGTTAGAGGGTTAGCTTTTTGTTAGTTGTAAGTACAGAATGAGTTAATAGATGAAAGCCATATACAGTTGCAAAGAGTAGGTCTAAGAGAGGGTAATTAGAGTAATGGAAGGAGAAAAGCTCTGCTAGAGTGGTGTAGACGTGAGGTGAGTCGATCCAGGCTATGAGTGGATCTGTAGGTAGTAGAAGTAGATTAGGAGGAATAAGACAGAGAGCATGAGAACTATGAGTCTGAACTTAAAGACATATCTCAAGATCAATCTACATCCCGCAGACTGCAAGGTGCTATACCCTTTCTCATGTCAGATGAAGAGAACCTTGGTGGTTTTTCCCAGATAGGTTTCCACGTTATTTCGTGTGTCCAAATGAATGACTGATGTGGTGAATGGTTATATGATTGATTCGTAGTTGCTTTCTGTATAATGCTGATGTATTTTGGTCCTGAATAATTCCCACCATAGGTAAATGAATGAATAGAATGCATTGTAGATTGAACCAGCACATGTATATTTCGGTGCGATTCCTGTTATGAATTTTGACTTAGGTCGTAGAGTCAATTGAAGTAAATGCAGTTGCGCCGCACCAGTTGCGTCAGCTATGAGGAAGAGTGGAAGATCAAGTTGCGCGCGATAACATACAGTTGTGCTCATTCACATAGGACCGACTCTATTGTCCAGTCACCTTGCTGCCTTCGTTGAGCCCTTGGTTGTGAACCAAGGGACTATACTTCCCTGACAATCGCGGAAACTTGGTTCCGGTAGTTACCCATCTATGAGATATCTCGGGTGAGACTGCGCCTGCTTCGTAGGTGATGGGGCTTGGTCTATCGGGCCAGTATCTCAGGTAGTTGTTGGATCGATAGGCTATGCAGGACCTAGGTCGCGCAAGTGGGAAAAGTGGCCAACAAATGGTTCCGTTGCCGGGACCCTTATGATTAAATTGGGGAGATGGTTTGGCACCCAATGAAGGAGGAGATAGAATACTAGCTGGATGCTAAAACACTGGCATTTGCGCAAGAAGAAAGTGCAGGGATGCGGGTTAGTGCAGAAAGATGGTTCGATGATTATATATACTCTGATATTCACAAGATCTTCTTTGCCGAATTCCCTGTTCTACTGCATGAATGGCTGGTAGGATTGTCATCTAGGCAAATCAACTGCCAAACAAGGGAGATTACTGAGTGGAGCGACCAATTGGTTCAAGAGGTAACCAGTGTAAGTAACGATGTGTCAAGAGTTGTTGATTTTTGGGTTGATAGTATATTGTAAGTGTATATTACTGAATTTGCAATAGATACCATAACTTTATATAGTGAACTTGAAAGAGATTTCTTCCAAGGACCACGAAGGAGATACTTGTTGAGTATAAGTACTTGGATAAAATAACTTGCTTATGAGAAAGGCCTTTTGCACCTAGATAGTTGAGCTTTGTGCTTGGGAAGGGGCTATGCCGCTAATAAGTAGGTAAGAACATGGGGAAGATATGTGGAGATGTTCCCCGAAAGAATAGAACCTGAACTCGGGGATGGAGTTCTAAGAAGTGGGAGAAGATTTAGATCAGGAAAGAGAAGGAAAATCGAAAGGGGCTGATGGAATCCTAGTTTGTTTGAAGGAAGTGAACACGAAATTTGGTCGTGTGAAGATGAAGGGTCTTACGATGAAGAGGAGGACTATAGCCCGATTTCAGAAGGACCTAAGGATCCAGATAGATTTGACGAGATCTCAGGGTTAGAGCACAATTATATAACACCAGCTATATCTCCTGAGACAAGATGTAGAGTCTCATACCATGTAAGAACCTCCAACTCAGACAACACTAGTCCTGAAACTAGTGCGCTCGAAGGCACACCTCAATTGAACCCTACCCCAGAGAACCTAAATGCCAACATCATGGTTGCGATAGACGTCTAGTTACCTACATTTAATGGGAATGGAACAGAGGACCCAGAATAGCATTGGTTTCTTTGTGAAGCTGTCTGGATGGTACGCTTAGTACATAATGCCGATATAAAGAAGGGACACATGATTACAACCTTAAGGGGTCGCACCCTGGATTGGTTCATGAAGTTTTGTGCCATCCCAGCCGGAACACCACAGAAGAACCTCGAGGAAATCCAAGCTGCAATGATCTCAGAGTTCAGAAAACCCAAATCAGAGTCCCTATGTATTACTGAGATTAAGGAGATTAAACAAGCTCTGGCAGAATCTGTATGGGATTTTGACCAAAGATTCAAGACACTGATGGCTAAAGTAAGCTTCCAAATGTATGATGTACAACATAAGGAATGGTTTATTGCTGCTCTGCTATCGCACATCCAAGGGCCACTGATGCAGCAGAAGATTGAGTCACAGACAGAAGCATTGGAGCTGACGATGAAGCTAGATTCTTCGCCTATTGCTGATGGTGATATCGGAATGGTCTAGATTCAATCGCAGCTGGCCAAGCTCACGCTACAAATTCAAGATATCAAAAAGGGGAAAGAAGGACAAGAAGATTTGTGGTGCACAAAATGTAGAACAGACGAACACACTAAGGATAATTGTCCAATCTTCATGAATTATGTCGCATCTAGTGCACATAACCCATTAAATGGGCAAGGGTTACCCTGGTGTCATATATGCCAGTTAAGAGGTCTCTGTGATGAAGAATGTGTGTATTTGCAAAAGGTTGTAAGTACCCCTGCAAACTTATTCTATAAATTTTGTAGATCAGTAGGACATGATGAAAAAGACTGTAGAGCATACCAGCTCTTGAAAGAGAAAACAGTTGATACATACTTGATGAAAAACGAGGGGTTCCCCTAGGTTGAACAGGCTCAAACCTCATACCAACCTACAAAGTTCCTAGTTAATCAGTACCCACATCCGTATGCGCCTCAAAAACCATACACGTAGCCAAACCCTTATCAGCAAAACTAGTACCCGCAACAGCAATTACATCCTCAAGGAAGGGGTGGTGGAAAATTTAGAGGATGGGGTGGCGGAGGAGGATTTAGTAGGGAGCGAGGTCCAGTTACATGCTATAACTGTGGACAAGCAGGTCACTTTGCCAGAGACTGTTTGGATCCTGCCAGGACATGCTCATATTGTAAGGGTCAAGACCATAATGTTGAACAATGTCCTCAGTTGATCACAAAGTGGCAAGCAAGAACTGTTGCCACACCCAACCCCCCACCAAACCCGAACCCGAATGCAAATGCGAATGTTCAGATGATCATGGATGAACCATGAGACCTGAACATTGCAGCCATAACAAGAGAAGATACAATGGATGGAGGAGAGAAAGAGAACTCCCAAGAGTAGAAGCAACCGCAAGTGAGACCGGCAGTGCAGAGAAAAGAATCATCGATCGAACCAAAGCAGAAAGAAGTATTTTGGGACGTGCAATCAGAATTGATAAGCCATGATGTACCATCAAGTTCAATAGAAGTCAAGGACATGCCGAAACAA
Organism: Pseudotsuga menziesii; assembly: GCA_001517045.1. Lineage (NCBI taxonomy): Eukaryota > Viridiplantae > Streptophyta > Pinopsida > Pinales > Pinaceae > Pseudotsuga > Pseudotsuga menziesii. The sequence continues at coordinate 320,777 of LPNX010687680.1, forward strand.
TTCCAATACCTGTTTCAAAAGAAAGCTTCAACCGAGGTTAGTAAGCTAAGACCTCTTTTGTCAAGTTGGTTGATGCTAATTCAAGATAAAGATGCTATTGGAGAGCTGCAAGCAAATAGACAAGATCCCGGTAGTACCACCAATTGAGAAGAAGGTTAATCAAATACGACAGAAATGTAAGACTGACCATGAAATGAGAATGAATGTTCAGATAGGTGACTATGACATGGACTATGTTATCTTAGATCTAGGGTCAGATGTCAATATCTTGACTCGTCAAACATGGGAAAGCATGGGTAAGCTGCACTTGGACTGGTCTCCTATCCAACTACATCTTTCCAATCAAACGAAGGTACTACCCATTGGATGATTGAGCAATGTCATCGTTGATGTTGAAGGATTACGCACATATGCAGACTTTGAGGTCATCAACATTGTGGATGATACAATTTATTACCCTGCACTACTAGGGATAGATTGGACTATAAACAATCAGACAATTATCAATTTCCCAAAAAGGATCATCTCGTTTGAAGATGAGGAGATGAGAGTAGTATCACCCATTGATCCATTCGAGGGGAAAATATATGTTGAACTTGTTTATAATGAGGGGCAGGTTGACTATCTTGATCAAATCTACAATGTTAGAGCCCTACACGAAGATCATATCAGTGCGACGACAGATGGGAACCTAAGCTGGAAGTGTGCAAGTTCCTGTACGTCCGATTCAGGAGAGGCTTTAGATAATTGGCAAAATAGGTTACATGAAGTCTCCATAAGAAGGTGTGCAAGAGTGACAAGGTCTGTGCGATGGGTGGAGACTGAGTCAAGGGAATTACCCACCTATGAGAGCTTCATATACCCTTTAGATATGGCACCTAAGACCTATGACAACTCTGAGCAGCTGCGACAAGGAACCCAACAGGTTGCGCACACAGTTCTAAAAATTGGCAAACACCCTATAATTCAGAACACAATCCAGCGAGACATGGGGGGTATAGTTGAGAAGATCAATGATGCTAATGCTCACCTACACAACACAGCTACTCAGCAAGACAAGCCACCCAGGGACACAGAAGATAGCCCCACTAACTCCAGCTGGCCAAAAAACAATGGAACTAAGTAAATATCGCAAAGTAATACAAAAGCAACCACAGGGTGAAATAGCTATATAGATCACCGATCTCCGAAAAGAATATCAGACCTTATTCCCTATAATTGGCACATAAAGAAAGGAAAGGGTAGAATACTTCGATAGGGTGAATATACCTTTGCGATTGCAGAATAAAACAACTCAACAATAGTTGCCGCTAGGGCATTGTCAATATATTAGGGTGAAGCCATCCACAGAAGGAAGAATTATTCTACAATATGATAGTAGAGCCGTTGCACACCCTCATAAACTGAAGGCAACTCGGCTATGTCCGTATACCATCGCACCAAAGATGGGTAGGGACACATCACAATTTTAGAAAATTCAATGGCACCCACATCGCGAGTTTGGTAGATAGCAGTTGCTTGAATCCTTACTCCGACACGTGTAAAAAAAAAATGGCCAAAAAGGACGTAAACTATTCTATTGCAGGATTGCGACAGAACCAACAGAAAGCATGAGCACTCAACCACCCAGCGGTCACATCATCACATATACCCAAGTGGGTGACCTAAAGTGTGCAAGCGACAAGACAAATAGGCACTAAAGAAGGAAAAAAGCAAGAATGATAGGCTAGCTAGAATTAACCACCGGATCCATACCAAAGATCTATACGGTTGGGTCACTTCCATGGCATTAAATTAACCCATTGAAAGGAGCAACGTGGCATACTATTAGCTCTCGACAACCATTGTAGCACTAATTTCCATTACTGGTCTGACAGGTACATCTCGAAAGGTCAGCTATAGAAATTAATGGAGAAAGCATTGGAAAAGGAAACCTACAAGCCTGACTAGACCTTAATATATTGTCAAATAAATGATTGAACAACATTATCCGCTATCTAAATATTCGTTTCTCCATCAGGAATTTTTTTTTGTTACACGTTGAGAGCACCAGAGCCAAGCTATTGCAGACCTACATCCTGGCACCTGTTTTCCATCCTGTTTAAACCCATGGTAATTAACATCCCCAGTGAAAGTGAGGCTTCAGACGCCACTATCATCTTCGGCTGCCTAATTGAGGAGGAAGTAGAAATACAGTCAACTGTAAGCCCACAGTTGCAGCTGTCCCTGGAGACCAATGCAATGCCAAGAAATAAGAAGCCATAGACAAGTCTGACCCCTGGTTTGCATTTTGTACCAAACCCAGTCCAGGAAATACCAGTTATTCCAAGCGAGTCTTCTGCACGACCGCATCCAAGGCAAAAGAAACGTAAAGTTCCAGATACCTCAAACGACAAGGGAAAGATGCCTGCTGCTGCCCAGGGAACTGATGATGCAGATAAATAAATGCCACCTCAGGAGGATCCACAAAGAGAACGAGCCGACCCAAATTTTCCAGCTTATGAAACCGGTGACCATTTTGATCGCATTAAGGATTCCTGTCGGCATACCTTTGTTAAAGGACATCCTCCCAACGTTATCTATTTTAAAACTCTAGGGCTACGACACTCGACAATAGGAGGGATTATAGATAACGAATTGCATGGATATAATACAGACTGCTGACCTTGCTGTCAAGGTAATCAAACCGTATAAGTGGGCTGATGGACTAGCCACTTCTGGTCTCCTCAGCATGCTGTTTATGCCTCATTTTGGCCATAGTGCACAGACCAGTATGTATGTAAAGCAGTTTATAGTATGAGTTCATCGAGTATACTTATGGCTAGACCGGCCATACCCAATTACTGTTGAACTAATAGCTAGAATTACAGGGCTCCCAAGTGAAGGTAAAGACCCTCTGCCTTACCTCGCTAAGCATAAAACTTAGGCCATTGAGCGAAAGCACAACCTTTAGCGCGTAGGATGGGGATACTTAATTGGGTCCATCTAGGAAAAAAGTGTCTGGGTTGCTGCAAAATTATTATCCTGTAAAATATTTCATAAAGTCGTACCGATGCAATGTTCTGCAGGAGTAATAGAAATTGCATATTTATGTGCGGAGGGACAAAAATTCAACTGGTCATGGTACTTTCTCACCGCCCTATTCAAAGATGTGATGCTGGCGTAACAAAAGGAAGGGCATAAATTCTACTATTCCTGGCTGTTAATTTTTATCTCCTTCACTGTCTGGGCTGATCCCCCGGACTATGTACATATGAATGTCCCGGTCTCCTGTTTGAGGGAAAAATATCAAAATTTATGGGAAGACAAGACCGACACCAAACATCAGCAGGATAACAATGTCGTATTATTCTTACACGCAGAGGAACTGTGCTAGGTTGTTGGGAAAATCCATAGGATTCACACCACAACTGTGCAAAGGTATGATTCTTTTGTTAAATTTGAAGCTGATATGCACCAGATAAATCTATTACCTGTCAAAGGTCCACCTCGGAATATACATCAAGCCAAGTTTGTAGTAACCGATGAGGATATGGACACAATTGTCAAGCTCTGGCCGGAGGAATGGCACGACCCACTTGCAGAACCACTTCTTGAAGATCAGAATGTAGAAGAACCACCAATTCACCAAGTTCAGGGTGAAGAGCAAGAAGGTGATGATACCCAAGGGGACCCATCGCAAGAAAACCTGGAAGATGATGATGATACAGAGGACTCATACCACCATCCTTCCACGTAGCCGCATGTGGAAGAGGGGACGCAGACCCGTATATAGCCTAAGGAAGGCCAATCATCACGCAAAAAGTAGAAAGTAGACAGAACAAAAAACACCACTACTTTAACAGAGGATGAGTTGCAAGAACTTGCCATTGCTGTGTCAAAAGTTGCACGAGATAACCTTGGTGGTATAAGGACCCAACAAGAGAACATCGCTGCCCAGGTCCAAGCCCACCTCAATCAGTTAACCATAGTTATCAATGAGGTCAAGAATACGGTGGACACCAAAGCTTATCACATTGATCCTAACATACCATTGCTCACACCACCATGGGAACCACCAATCAAGGTACTCATTCAGGAACACGCACTTGATGTGAAGGAAGACACATTCATAGATACTGATAATAGCACCGCTGAGATAGACTTCTCCAAGTTGCTCTTGGACGAGATCCATGTTCTCCAGTAGGAAGCTGTAGCAGAACTCCGGCTAAGGAAAAACGTTGTTGCTCACCAAGAAGCAAAGCAGAAAAAGAAAACCAAACTGCACAAGACCCTCTTGCAAGGTAAGGAGCAGGAATTGCATGAGCGGACCAATGCCTTGGCTAAGAAAGAGCAGGAAATCTTAGCCTGTGAGCAAAGTCGTGTCATGTTGGCGGATTCCATTAAGAATGCCATCGCATCATTCCCACCGGAGGTTGGACAGGCCAATGAAGACTCCTTAGCTCAAGTGGTCAGGCTTATGAAGATCACACAAGATCTTCAGTGCCAAGTAGAAGATCTGCAAGCTCAACAGATACCAAGCACACCCCCAAAGGTGCCGACAGAATGAAAAGCAACAGTATCTGAAACTGCTACCAAGATTAAAGACAAAGAAGCAATCTATGCAAAGCCTGTAGACAATGTTGCGACCATCTGGGAAACATTGCTTGAAGATGGTGCAACTGAGAAAATAAGGCAGTGCATTCACGTGGCAGACAAGTGCATCACTACCATGAAGGTGGAAATGTGGAAATTCCCACTCCAACAAAAGGTCCTTAAGCATGCATAGATCAAAAGTCTCCAACATGAAGTCCAGACCCTTCGTGAGTAGAAGAAGGCTAGGGAAGCCAAGGTTGAGGAATTCCAGACGGAGGTAGAAAAGCTCATAGACCATATTCAGCTGATGAGCACAAGCTTCAAGGCATATTGCAGTTAATAGAGAAAGACTCATTGGATCATGTACAGTTCGACCAGGTGGAGCAACTAGTCGCACAAGTAGAGGAAGCTGCGGTCGAAGTTGCAAAGATAGAGGCCCTTGTACAAGCATTCCAAGATAAGTTCTATACTCCTGAGCAAGCAAAATCGAAACCAACAAGTTCACAATAATGTTTAGAAATGAGACCAAGGCATCTGACTGAAAAAAAAAAAGAATTTTGGAGGCAACCATAAACACCGCGCGTGTGTAGTATGCCGGAAGAACTTATGGCAAAAGTAGTGCAAATATGACGAGACACATTCCAACCGCTGCCAAACCTAGTTCCGAAGTAAGTGATGACAAGTCCGAGACTGCTGGCACGTGTTGACAGACCGTTAAATGCATCAAGAATTTGCGGAGATTTGGTGCTTGAACTAGGACAACATTGCAGCAAGATCAAGTATGGAGAAGCCGGTCACCATGACCGTCCATCCCATCTACACGTGCGCACGACTGTCATTACCCAAAAATGGCAACGCCGGTAATCATAGCATATCTAAGAAGGAAATCCGGTACATAGGGTGAGTGTCTTTTCCTCATAATGCCATTGGATAAGCCTGCACGAAAGAAGACTTAATGCTCTCCCTATAAGATCGGGGTTCGCTTTCACTAAGCCAGTATCACTATGTTTTGCTGCTCGCCCACTAGTTACAATTAAAACTGACTTGGAGGGTCTCCTGCAGAGCAGCCTTGTGAGCTAAAGCTGTTGCTGCAGCTTTTAGCCTGTCGGGTGTATCCATAAATAACAAGATGAAAGATGGTGATAATCAATTAGTGGCTTCAACCCATTGACAAGCCTTCGGCGAAGTCATCCTTGGCTATTAGTAGACCAATAGAATTGCGGTCCTCCCGACGGTACCAGAGAGCACTCCAGTAGGGACCAGAGACCCAGCCCATTTTGACCAACTTTGTTGGGTTTGATCCACAGTCTCTGCAGTCTTTCACAAAGTCTGCAGGCTTGGGAGGTGTTCACGTCCTCCAACCCTCAAAGCGAACTATTCGGCTCTTCATGGGCTGTGGAGAGACCAGAGAGCAAAGGCCAACTTATGCTCTCTGCTGCTGCGATGAAATGTGTCACAATGGGGCAAGTCACTTGCCTCCACCACTTAGGATAGCAAGAATTGTCTAGTTTTCAATATGGATAAGTCTTCAAAGTTCATATCTATGGAAAAGAGAGTGGTGAAGAACAGGCAGCAGAAGAGAGGAACTCAAGGAAGAATAACAAGAGAGCAAGCCACGACAGCCTGCAGCAACCACGCCCAGAGCCCCAGGTGCATGAAAATGGTAGGAGAGCCAAAGCTACTTGGATTGCTATGTTGGAATGGGACACTAATCATCATCCCTGGAACACGAGGAAGACTATGATAAGATGATGAGAGAGTCCCAGAGCAAAGACAACATTCCCGGGCACATGGATCTTGATCTCCACAGCGGCCACATTGGCTTACATTGCTAGCTCAAGTGAGCTTTGCATTCGAATCTTCCACTCCCCTTCCTCTCAAAAGGTGCTGCGAAACCAGCCATATCGGTGCCCTTCTCTCCGCTGCAGTAAAGATAGCGATTTACAGTCAGAATCGGAGAGTTCGGATAGAAATGCCAGGGTCACGCTGATATGGATGATGCCATGATTGAAGATAAAGGTAAAAGGTCCCGCGGTTCAGTGAAACGCAAGGGCCTTGGCACAGGCTCTAGTAGCAATAAACATTCTGTGATTCATTCTGTGGATTTACTTCAAATGATTTCACATGTGAAGAGGGGCCAGATTACAGACATGAGGAGGCGAGAAACATAAGAACCGCTCAGATAGGGTTGCTCACATGTCCCTTCCTTTGTGGCTCGGGACAGGCCACATGTGAGTGTTGGGGGCCTGTTGGCTCGAGAAAGGGGCATAAGAAGTAATTTCATGCACGCAACCAAGGAATATGTGCGCGCGTGCGATGGAAGCAAAGGAAGAGCGAAAAGGGTGAAAAGGGACCATGAAGGTGGAACAGAGGAGTGCACGGCAAAGGAAAGACAAGCGCGGATGCGCGCAAGGAGGAAATGGCTGAAAAACGATAGATACGGGATCCAAATCATGGCCGTATAAGACAGCATAAGCCTTCAGCTATGCACGTACGAGAAGATATTTGTAAGTCAGGCCGATAGTGCCTTGTGTCAAGTCATGATTACCACAACTGTAACCAGAGGGGTGGTTGATGGTGACGCCTAACAGACTGCCGAGATGCAGTTGGCCCTACATGGCCATGTAAATTAGTATAAATAGGAAGGATGCAATAGTTAGAGGGTTAGATTTTTGTTAGTTGTAAGTACAGAATGAATTAATAGACGAGAGTTGTATACAATTGCAGAGAGCAGGTCTAAGAGAGGGTAATTAGAGTAATGGAAGGATAAAATCTCTGCTAGAGTGGTGCAGACGCGAGGTGAGTCGATCCAGGCTATGAGAAGATCTGTAGGTAGTAGCAGTAGATTAGGAGGAATAAGATAGAGAGCATGAGAACTATGAGTCTGAACTTAAAGACATATCTCAAGATCAGTGTGCATCCCACAGACTGCAAGGTGTTATACCCTTTCTCATGCCAGATGAAGAGCACCTTGGTGGTTTTTCCCAAATGGGTTTCCACGTTATTTCGTGTGTCCAAATGAATGACTGATGTGGTGAATGGCTATTTGATTTATTCGTAGTTGCTTTTTGTATAATGTTGATGTATTCCGGTCCTGAATAATTCCCACTATAGATAAATGAATGAATATAATGCATTGTAGATTGAACCAACACATGTATATTTCGGTGTGATTCCTGTTACGCATTTCGACTTAGGTCGTAGAGTCAATTGAAGTAAATGCAGTTGCGTTGCACCAGTTGTGCCAGCTGTGAGGAAGAGCGGAAGATCATGTCATGCGCGATGACATACAGTTGCGCTCATTCGCGCAGGACCGACTCCACTGTCTAGTCACTCTGCTGCCTTCGTTGAGCCCTTGGTTGCAAACCAAGGGACTATCCTTCCCCGACAATCGCGAAAACTTGGTTCTGGTGGTTACCCATCTATGAGATATCTTGGGTGAGACTACTCCTGCTTCGCTGGTGTTGCCGATGGGGCTTGCTCTAGCGGGTCAGTATCTTGGGTAGTTGTTGGATCAGCGAGCTGCGCAGGACCTGGGTCGTACAAGAGGGGAAAAGTGGCCAACATGTTTCTTAAATCCCTCATTGGATTATTAGCTTGTGAGATTAATCAACATAATCACATGCAATAATTAATTGAGTGATTAATAAAATGACAGTAAAGTTACTAAGTCCACTCATAAATAAAATACACTAGTTAACTGAATATCTATAGTTAACTAAGTAAACAATGGAATTGTTTTAAAATAAAATGAATGACTAATGTGCTTAAATTAAAAAATGCTAGTTGTAAAATATAATTCTTACTTCTAAGTTTAAAGAGAAATTGTGGTGTGAGTAAAATTTAGTGGTTAAGAGAAAATCAAGATACTATGAGGAGGACAAATTAATCCTAACTTAGAAGATCAGAAGTATCTCTCAGTAGTAACTAGCTCACATAAGAAATTTAATATTTCCAAGATTAGAAGGAACTCGTGATTTCCATAGCAAAACAGGGCGTTGGTTATTCCTAAAAATCCATGGGTGGAAAGGATTTACCATATATGTGAGTCTATGAGCATTGAGGATGAAAATTAATTTATCTTAGATTTTCTTGCTTATACCCACATTAGATCTAAGTTTCATAGTATTTTCTACAATACAAACCTTTACAACCTCCTAGCGTGCCAAAACTATAGTGAGCTTGGAAATATTCTTGGAAAGCGTTTTGAGCACATGAACAAGATTTTAAAATAAACCAAGTATTATCCTTCTTAAGGTCCGATAGACCAAAGTTAGTCTCAGTGGACGTTAATCATCATCATCATCATAATCATCATCATCATATGTAAAGATAACCTCAACGAAAAACTGGTTAAAATGTAAATGAACAAATTATTTGCTTAGGAATGAAATTGAAGGAATTTGGAGATGAAAACAAAAATAATTAAAATATTTCTGACGTATAAATTATTTATTTGATTCAAGTATTTAGAAAGAATGTGCCACTAAAGAAAAAATAGATTTGCAGAACGTTAAAAATCCATTAAGTGTCGTGCATAAAATAAATTGCTTATGTGAGGAATTGATCTTTAAGCTATGATCGTTTTTATAAATGAATTTTCAAAATTTGACAATTTGCATTAGATTAAAGAGGATAGAAAATTGAATTATAGAAGCTAGTTTATTTTTACAAAAAGTACATGAGAAAGCTAAATGTCTAAAAACTGAAAATTCGTCATATATGTACAAGTTAGGATATATAGTTTGTACAAAAATATGAAATAACGAAAAACTTAGAAAACAAAGCTAATGATAGACAAAGTGAAATAAGGACGCTTTTTTAATAAAATTGGAATTTAAAGAGTTGTCAATACAAATAGATGTGATCGGATTTAGAGCCATGAGAATAGGATTTTTTCGAGACCCTTTTCCACTTTCAATGTTCCAGGTCTAGTTGGGTGAAGGAAATATAGTGTGAGCACTCCACGTTCATATTGTCATGAAGATAACCTGCATGCATGAATATGTCAGTCTTGAAATTATACAGAGAAGAAAAAATCATGCAGGAAAACATATCATACCTTTGACAAAAGGACATTTATTCTTCACACTAATAGATGGACCTAGAAGTAGCCTTACCTACCATTGCCACATTATTAGGTTCTTGGACGATTGAGTATGAAAGGGAAAAAGATGACAAGGAACCTAACATTACCTGCTCCTATCCTTCTTTATGATTGATGCCTTGAGAGTTCATATTTACTTTGCATTTAAAATGATATTATAATATCCCAATATTATACCCCTATTGAATAAGTCAAGAAGACTTGAACTTGTTTAAATAAGTCATAAAGACTTGGTTATATTTTGAATAAGTCGGGACTTGAACCTAAAATTGCTGCTAGAGTGGTAACTCTAGGAATCATGAACAAAATATACTTTACGAAATTAAAGTGATATTACCATTATATTGTTTGGCATCCAACTTGTTATGGGACAACTTGTTAAATTAGAGACCAAGCTTGCTAGGGGATATGATTTAAACGAGTAAATAAAACTTAAGAAGAGAAATTTAAGTAATATGAGAAAAATAAATTATGAATTAAAATAAATGCAAGGAATTAAAAATGAACCCTAACTACTTTCCCATATGAAGAAAAGATAAAAAGAAGAGAAATTCAAGAGAGGAGGCTTCTCATATCTTTCTAAGAAATATTAAATAATGCTGAAAGAACCTAGCCAAAAAATCGATAAGTCATTTGTAAAAAGGATTAAACAAGTTAAGAATTAACAATAGCTAAGGGAGATTCTAGGAGGCAAGTCTTCCCATTGGCATAGTACAGGTCCAACCCGGTTATCCTATTGAGTGCTCGATATTTAGCCCAAATTTGTTTTTGGGATTTGAATTTAATATCCTGGTTTTGTTGAAAGGAAGATTTACATATGAGCCACATAGATGATTAAAGAGGTCCTATTGACAAGTCTACTTTAACAAGATTCACATTATGACACAATATCTAAGTCATTCTTTGTTAGTAAGCTTGGTTTGGATCAAGGTTGATCTCTGCAAGGTTTGAGAGGTCATGAATCTTTGTGGAATATAAGGTTGGGTGGAAGAAGATTGTTCCATGACAAGTTGGTTGGTAAAAAATAGATAAGTATCTATGTGTTTGTGTTATTTAATAGTTCTGGTCATGATTATATTAAGTGCTAGTTCTATTTGTTATTGTGTAACAATTCTTAATAAATATTAGTAACTAATGTGTATTGTTATTATGCGATTGGAAATACTATTCTATTTTGTAGCTAACAATGTTCATTCTGTATCTATTAATGTTCTTATTTATTTTATAGAGTTATTATGTGATATATGTTCTAATCACAATTATAATATTTTATGTTGGTCAAAGAAATTTACTTGACTATTGCGTAAAATAATGTATAGATATGTAAAGAAAAAATTGGAATCAAGAAATCTATATATTTATTTGCAAATAGAATTATTTCTAACTGCTAATCATTCCTATCATTTCTTTACCGTGATCATGTGAGTATATCTAATGGATTTGAATTAACATTATTTACTAGGTCGTTTCTTTTTACATTAGCATTATTTAATAGACTGTTTTTATTTATTGTTTTGATTTTTTTAGAAGTTAGCACTAGATTTTAGTCTGATAATGTTAATGGAAATTCTCAGCCAATGCGGACAAAGGTATTTTCAATATTCTGAATAACTCAAATCTAGAACAAAACACCTACATAATATAGAATCTTTCCCAAGAATTAACTAGACTACTTGAATTAGATGGTCTCATACCTTTTGATATGCTGTGAAGGCATGACCTTGTTGTGCTTGAGCTATGCGAAGATTTTGCAATAGACACAAAAGAAAAAAACCAAATGAGAGTAATAAGATAATATGCAATTCTATGTAAATGACCAAGGAAATAAACAATAAATAGAGCATAAGAATAAGATACACAATGTTTATGGGAAAATAAAAATGTTTGCATTAAAAATTGATGAAGGAGAGACCACAACCAATCCTTGGTGTTGGGAGGTCTTCTCAATGGGGTCTTTCCTCAAGCTTCACCTTACCTCCTAATCACTTAAGAAATTCTGAGATAATTTGGAAATATTTAGATGCTATCACACAATATTCCTCCCCTTTCCTATGAGGGGTGAGACACTATATAAATGCCTCAAAGGATAGAATGGGTTGAGGATTCCAAGGAGAAGGTGGAGGGATCATCCCTAGGATACGGGAATTCGAGTTCCACTTGTCCTGATTCTTAGGGATGATGTTCCACAAAGGAATATTTGAGAAACCTCTCGAAACTTCTCTTTTTTTCCTTCATAAGTTGAGCACCCCAATTTTTATGAGGAAGACAAGCGGTGTTAGGGGAGCATCGCCTTTTGTAAATAGGAAGCAGGCGGTGGCACCACTCCTTGCCAATGGACAAGGTGCATTTCTTATGTAGGTACTGCAGGTTGCACAAGAAAAAAGTGCAGTGGTGGCTCAGAGTAAGGAATTACTCTTTCTCTCTCATTTTTTACTTCAGTCTCTCAGGATTTTTAGGCAATCAATGAGATACCTATCTCATAACAAGATGGTGACGAGAATTAGGTGTAATAGATAAAATAGAACAAAATTGAAACCGGAAATATTTAGACAATAATATTACTAATAAGATTTTATACATGTGTTTAAGAACCTAGAGAAAAAGCTTTTATTTTAAACAATAACATAACTGCGAAAAAAGTTAAGAACCTTGGGAATTCTCCCTTAACATCCATGCATACACTACTGTGTTAAATATTATATATATTTACCATAAGTAAGATGAATTATAGACTCAATAACAAACACATATATTATATATGTTTCAAATCCTTTTTCATTTAATCAATATATGAACAATGAGTACATTGTAAACAAAATAGTATCAACCAAACCAGGGTCGAACTCGAAGTCCTCCCTTCTATCACATAACATACATGATATATGTAACAACGAATAAAAAAAAGTATTATAAATTCTTTAGTATACTACTCGTTCCAAATGGATACAAGGGTAGAGTTTTGAGGCCTCATATTCACATCTAAGCATGAAAAGTAAAGGGATGTAAAAAACCTAGGATCAAATCCCATGGATTCATCTTATGTAAATTACAAACATTGTAAATATACTTCATACATTTCGCTACATGATTTTGTTATTAATGCAATGTTTAAACTAAAACGTTTTACAATAAATAGACATAACAATAAGTCTAATGGTAAAATTCCCGGAAGACCTCACGACCATGGTTTCAATATCCATAAAAAATAAAAAGAGATACAATAACTTGCGTATATTATATCCGAGGAAGGTAAAGTTGTAGACCCAGAAAAGATAAGGTATAGTTGTAGACCCAGAAAAGATAAAGGTAATCATGGATTGGCCTACCCCTCAGAATGTATCCGATATAAAATCCTTCATGGGATTAGTAGGCTATTACAATAAATTTATTGAAAACTTCTTAAGGGTAGCTTATCTCATTACCTCTGTACACAGAAAAGAACTTTTTTTGGGGAAAGAGAAGTGTGAGGCTAGTTTCCAAAAGCTTAAAAGTTTTTTTGACTAATGCATTGATTTTAAAATGTAATGTAAGTGGAGACTTTGTAGTCTGCACATATGCATGTAAGAAAGGACAAGGACACTGTGTAGTCTGCACATATGCATGCAAGAAAGGACTAGGATGAGTCCTTTTACATAATGACCATGTAATTTCTTATGAATCTAGAAAATTGAAAGAGCATGAGCTTAGAGTTAGCTTCTATTATACATGCCTTAAGAATGTGGAGGAATTACTTTATGGGAAAGATATTCCTACTAAAAACTGACAACATGGGTTTGAAGTATACTTTTGAACAACCTAATTCGAATGTTCGACAAGAACATTGGCTAAAATTTACTAGTGATTATGGTTTCGAAGTTAAACACATCAAGGGAAAATAAAATAAGGTTGTTGACACCTTGAGTAGGCAAGTACATTTTCTCTATGAAGTTTCCGTGAGTAAAACTGAATATGATTTAAATACAACACTAGAAAACAACAAATTTTATGCAGAAATTAGCGGAAAATGCAGAAAAACCTTAGAAAACAACAACATGTATACGCAATTGATGAAAATGGGTTTTGTGGTCTAAAAATAAGTTGTGCATACTTGTAACAAAAAATATCATAAATTTAATTATCGAAGAATTCCATAAGAAACCATATTAGGGGAACCCCAGATACCAGAAAATGATATCAACTATTAATAAACATTACTTTTTCCATAGAATGAAAATATACATAAGGGTGAGTGCAAGCTAATGAGGGTCACTTTTGGCACATTAGATGCAATAGAAAACTGAAAAATCAGGCATCCCTTAACTTACTTTGAATTTTTGAGATACTTACATAAAATATCTTACTTTGAGTAAAAAATACGAAATGTAGGATATTGATTCCAGTTTCTGAATATATAAGTTTTATGTATTGAATTTTTTTATAATTATGTCAAGTCTCATTTTTTCTAACAGTCACTTTTTATTTTTTAGGGAAATGATAAGGCATATGTTTTTGTGGGTGTAGCCTTTGAGGCCCTAAATGATGGTTTCAATCTACAAAAAATTGCAGGCATGTATAGAACATATCGTACTAGTGCAACACTATTTTTCAAAAATAAAATTAGTAATTTTTATTTATTTTTATAATTATCTAAGTGACCATTCCTCAAAAATGTTACGTCTTTTGTGGGTGCAACCTTTAAAGGTCTTAATGAAGTAAACATGAAATGAGTTTTTTATAGAATGTATAGGTCAATGTCTTCTAGTGCACCATACACGTTTTTTTTAAATGATCAAGAGTTGAAAAAGTTATGGAAAAACACGAGGTGATTCCATGAAGGTGGGTAACACTTTTTGGCCAAATTTGGCGATGAAAACCTAATTTTTTACTCATGTGCTAGATAGAAGCCCTCTAAACGCATATATTCCATGTGAATTTCGACTTGCAGTGAAAAAACAAATTGCAGAATATTATGTTGGCTTCCCAATGATATTTTTAAAAAATATTTCGATGTCATTTAATGTGTGAAATTTTGCATTTAATGAACCGTGTGACCTTAAAAATTTGAAGAAGTTAATAAGTGGCTCGTGTCCAACCCCAATAATTCAAATTTACATTAATAATTATATATATATGAGCATGATCTACACAAAATGCACTGTGGTCTGCATAATTTTTTGTTAATTTATTTCATAATATACAATTATTTATTATTTTCTGAAAGTGACCACATTTGATTTCAGCATCATTTTATACACATGTGTGTCCGTCCCAGCTTTTTTTTCATTGTTTTCAAAAATTGAGAAACCAAAGATACCCTTTTGAAGAGGACATGCCGATGTGTGGGCTGTGCATTTTTAAGAAATTTTTGGATGTGTATATTTTACCCTGCGGATTTTTCTTTGATCTGCTTTGAAGTTGTTGTCTGGTTTTCTAAGTGTAAGTTTTAGAACTATTAAAAAAAAACCCATATGAATGCCAAAGCACATGCATGATATCTAAATGGATAGAGGATTCAGTTACGAATCTATCGGTATGAACTCCGCTCAATTGTGTGCCATGAATGGCAGGGTTTACACCCCTAGAAGACATATAGAAACATTGATTTTTCTGTAAGAGGGATAATTCTCTGTTTTTCAGGCCCTCGATCGAGGTATGAAGCTCAATTGAGCTATTTAAATACCTCTATCGAGGTTTTAACAGACCCTCGATCAAGGGTTTAATCAAACCCTCGATCGACGTAATTCTGAAACCCTCGATCGAGGTCCAACTTTTGTAAAAAATCATACAAAAATGCCCGAGAATGGACTTAGGGATTGATGGCATTAATGTCATTCCAACCACCCTCCTAACCTCATTTCCCACCCAAATTCCTAAACAAAATTCTATAAAAACATAATACATAATGCATAAACATGTTACTAATTTTATCCTTCACAATTGACTAACCTATTTGAAACAATGCTCGTGGTCTAATGCTAATTTAGCATTGTGTATTGTGTTTAGATATTGTTGTAGGTATGAATTTGGATTTTTGATCTTGATCACAATGGAAAGCAAGAAGCGTCGAAGTAAAATATCTTCTAGGAATCAAAGCAACACCGAAGAAATAAGAGAGAAAGATAGAGAAAGAAAAATGAAAAAAATAGAAATCTTGAGAGGAGAAGAAGTTGCAAATCAACCTATAATTGGAGAATTAATTGCCATTGCTAACAATATTGGTATAATTTATTTAAGTTATACAATTTCATATTCATATATATAATTTCATTTTCCTAGTGATCTAGTTTATATAATTTCATATTCATATACTTTCATATTGCACAATATATTCAATTTCATAGTGTTCTAGTTCATACATACATACATACATATATTAAATTTTTTAGAATGTAAATATAATTTTGTAATTAATTCATAAATTTATATACATTGTATGTGCATGTATGAATTCATATATATATGTATTCATAATTGTATGTAAATTGTATAATTTCATATTCACATATTCATATAATTTCATAAATTGCATATTC
>LPNX010687680.1:342866-360421 GCA_001517045.1 Pseudotsuga menziesii
AAAGTGACAGGGGAGAGACCTGAGAGGAAATTTATAACTTTCCAAGCTCAGGTGCAAGGAGAACCATAATGAATAGATGCATATGGAGAATTAATGGAGGTTGTGAAATTGACAATTTTTAGCTAACGTGATGATGCAAACTACATGAATTTGTTGAAACTTCAACAAACTACCAAGAGGGTCAAACGACGATGGTTTTGTTCAAAAATAATATAAACATGACGAGTATGACAAGCCAAAAATTATGACATCAACTTCATGACATGACATTTTCTAGAGGGAAAGACAACAAATATCCATGACTCAACTCAACCACATTATGATAATGCAAATGATGCAACTGAGTTGATTCGCCAAAGGGAAAGTACGAAAGAATAAATGTTGAATAAGATATGGACATGAAAATCACATCGACCTGGATGTGACAATATGTCAAATTAAATTATCTTGCAAAAAAATTCAGGAGGTTCACATATGGCAGCATTTTTCGACACAGTTAGCTCGTGTCTCTGAGTCCATCTACATTGTTAAAATTTACTTCCATATGCAGTGTTAAAATTTACAAAATTGTACAAATTCATTGTTAAAACTGCAATTTCCATTGTGTGAGTGACATAACTAACAATGACCAAATAAATTAGCCATTCATATTCTTAATGCTATTGTTATGTGGTCATTTTTAGTTTAGTTACTTGTTATCTAGTCATATTTTTTATCCCGTAACCCAATTGGTCATTCCTCTAGTCATTTTTAGTTGGCTTACTTATGTTTGGTGAGTCCACTCGAGGGACCTAAACTGGTTATGTCCCTTGTGATTTCTGAGTTGCGTTGGAGACAGTGTTCAGAAGCCCCAGCAGTGCTTCGATATACCTTTATGATTGATGCAACATACTTGTACTGGAGAGACTCTGAATCTCAATCAACGAGTCCACATAGCTATGTACGAGATCCAGCAAACCGTTAGTCATGAAGATATAGCATTCCATGAGAGTGCCATGGGTCCAATGTACCAGATCAGTATTGTATTCAGCCTCACATGGAGGCAACCAACATTGTAACATCAGTTGTATATGATCGGATCTTGTATTTTAGAGCATAGGTCAAATGATTCTTTTGACATTGTCACGAGCATGGGAATGCCTGCCTCGTCCATATACATGTCACACATTTATTGTATCATTAATGGGAACCAAATTAATACAAAACCAAAAGCCACCATGCCCCAGCCCCGGAAGCACCACCTCTCGACAGCAAATCCTATGATGTCTGTCGGCCATACGTTGAGCTCCTGCCCTCACACATCAGGGGGCAATCTGTTAACCCAAAAATCCCCCACACAGCTCGTAATGGCCTACACCACCCAAGGACACCACCTCACAACAGTCATTTCACTCCATAAGACATTCCATGACCTTCCATTTTACCCCCACACCTCCAAAAGAGCCCAAGGATGAAGAAAAGGGCTAAAAACCCAAAAAAAAGAGCCCAAAATAGACCCCCAAGAGCTAAAGCCCTAAAAAAGGGGCTAAAACCCTAAAAGGGGCTAAAATTAGGGTGGAAGGGGCTAAAGGCCCAAAAAAGGGGCTAAATCCTTGACCAAGGGCTTAAAACCCTAAAACCCCTTGGAAAAACTATATAAGGAGGGTGGGGGGTCACTCTCAAAACACTCCTCATTTGCATATTGTTATGCTACCCATGGATGCTTTGAGACCTCTTACGCTCAAACCACCCACTCTCCCTCTCCTCCATCTCCATTTCTCCAAGCCATTGCTTCCTAACCAAGAGAGAGGTGCTCCCATGAGCTAGGGCATGGTGTCCCATTTCCACCTAAGTGAAGTATAATCTCATTTATGTTTATGTCCATTTGCTTATTTTGTTTCTAACTCATATTGTCATTTGCAGGTTTTTCATTAACAATTGTTTGCAGGTTTTCTCCATGATAGTAAATGTTTCTTTTGCAGGTTTTGGAGGTGGAACCCTATCCCACTGTGTGCATAGGGGTTCAACAAAGCTCCATCATCCCCTCTCTTTTATTTTTCTGTCATTAGCTAGTAGATGCAGTTTACTATTGTAGCCATTTGCTTAGGTTTAATTCGCAGCTCTGTTTCAGTCATTTTTACTTCCATTTTTTTACTGTTTTCTAAGGGTAGAAACCTACCCTTGTGCCCTATAGGCACAAGGGAGACATTTTTACCCCTGTAGTGAGGATAAATTCTCACTACAGCTTTGGCAACTCCCCTGGGTCGATCCCACAGGATCCCTGGGCAAAAATTTCAAAGTTTTTCAAGTTTTTCAGTTTTTACCCTAGTTTCAAAAATGTTCTGTTAGATCTGCTTAGATTTTCTTTATTCCTTGTTTTATGTCAGTTCCGAAGCCTTTCCTAGGCCGAGTCGAGTTAGACTGACCCAATACCAGTTACTGTTGGCCATATCTAATCCTGCAGCACCAAAAACACCCCTTTCCGGAGTAGGTCGCTCTTATCGGGGGAAAAGGTGCAAGAAGATGCACTTAATTGGCAGACAGGCATGCCCAGGGTGCACTTAATCCTCAAACAAGTGCGACTTCAGCCCAGGATCTCAAGTTGCGGCTGTTTTGGCATTTTGTGCGACCCCCTCGCTCATTTCGGGAAAAATCTTGCGGCCCCCTCACGGGATTTAGTCAGAAATGTGCGGCCTGTCACATAAAAGTTGTTTTTCAGTTTAATTAGCAGTAATTTCCAGTTTTATAGGACTGTTAGTGTGGCCCAGCCACCTCTATCAACCATTACATGTCTCTGTTTATTTCAGTTTTCAATTTTTGCAAATAAATCAATGAACAATGTGTATATGCTAATCCAATCATTAAGGTTCAATAAAATGAATTAGCCTAACTAAAATTACAATAAAATTAACCATCTTGCTGCCCCCTTCCTCCTCTACCTAGTCATCACCCTCCGGGGTATTCTGGGATACGACGAAGGGACAACTCGTATAGATCTAGGCACTCCATGGCATTTTTCCTAAACCATTAAAACCAGGTGACCTGGAAGGTATGGGGGGTAGAGAAGGAGGGCTTCTCATGGTGCTAAGTGTCCTCCCTGCTTGACCAACCTAGCACTTGGGAGGTGACCTGAGGATCTATGAATGGGCTTAGTCCCATTGTGTTGAGAGCCCATCACCTTCTCTTGGTTGAAGAAGAGTACCACTGAGAGGTAGACACTTAGTTAGGCCAACAATTCAGGGTTAATCACAATATTTGCTTACAAATTTCTGTTTACATTTGCATTCAAAACCATGATGTGAACTCTACCATGAATTCATAAACCATATTGCAAACCAAATACCAGAAAAAGCAAGCAAACCAACACACCATACCACATAATTAACCCAACTCAGTTCATGACGCTGAGTGAGCCTTAAAAGTTACCAAATTTACACTAAGTTCAATCAACTATGCAGTCTTTGCAGACATAAGTCCCTGACTGCCACAACTGTGGGAAGTACTTTGGCTTTGCCTAGAAACTCAATTGTGAGGAGTACCACAGGAACCCCAAAGTAGCTAGCCGCTGAGAGGAATTGCCAAGTGAAACGGGCAACGACCCCTTCTGGTTGAGTAGAGTTACCCGTGAGGAACAAGCAAAGCGCTGTCTTCTGGAAGTCTTGGTGGCCGAGAGACCACCTTCAGCCAGTAGGAAGCCATTGAAACTGGGTTCCAAATTTCATACCCACCAGTTTCATACACACAGGCAAACACAATTGATCCTCCATGATCTTCCTCACGCCTAAGAGGCGAACCACCACCGTTTGAAACACTCAGTCGGAACCATTGTAGTTGTTCTCAGTGATCTCCTACACCATCAAAGGGCCACATAGCCTCTGATTCTGATTCAGACTCATATCAGTCTAAACTAGACCTCCACACCGCACCATCTAGCAACATGGCTACTACAAACCCGGATCCATTTTTTGGTCTAACCTTAGCAAGTGGAGCCATGTCCACATCACAACCAGTCGCCCACAATGTGGCAAGTGGTCCAAGCACAGTCATGCAGACTGTCATTAGCCAATTACCACCACCCATAGTGACCAGCCAAGCTGGTCCAGTGCCCACACATGGGGGCAGTGGCCCCTCCACACACATTGTCCCACCGGCCACATAGGGGGGAAGTGCACCAACTACCCACATTGCCCTACCACCATGCAGGGGGGGAATGCCCCCGCCACTCATACCATCCCTCCCATAATACTTGGGGGCAGTGAAGTACTCCCAGCCATGCAGATCCATTATGCACCTGCAAACCCCACTCCCATTGCAGCCCTATCCCACATCAACTTGGAGTCAAATCTACCATTCATGGCTCATTTGAACTTGCCCGACCTAGCTAGATTGAAAAATGAACCCATCCATCACCAAGATTTTTGGCCACCCATGCCAACTAAGCTGCCTTCAGACATCCCAAAGTTTGAAGGCAAAGCCGGGGAATGTCCTCAAAATCATATAATGACCTTACATCTATGGTGCTCATCTAATATCATCGTATAAGACTCCATCAGGATGATGCTGTTCCAATGCACCCTCACAGGTGCCACAGCCAAATGGTACATTAAGCTGCCACAAGCCAAGTACCCCAACTTCAACTCCCTAGCCTTTATGTTCCTACAATATTTCCAACTCCCTGTCAGATATGACGAAGGGGTGGAGATCATGTTATCCTGTCGCTAAAACACTGCCAGCCACATCACTGACCATATCCATGAGTGGCGGAGGCACCATAGCTTATGTAAGATCCAACTTGATGACATGATCTTCTTAGATTGGTTCCTCAAGACTTTGTTCCCGCCCATTGCAAAGGACGTCGCATCAGAACGTCCCCAATCTGAAGAAGAGGCCATACTGAAGGTCCAACAATTTGACCTCATCTACGCCCAGTCAGGATACTTGTATACCGTCATCACAGATGCTCCCCATCCAAGTACCTCTTACCATGATGCACCAAGGGCATCCCACACAGCGGATGGCATCATAGGGTCAGTCTCCCAACAACCACCACCCCGAACGAGACCACCTGCCGCGGCACCGCAACCAAGCAGCACTGCTAACATTGCTTACCAAAACCAAGATCCGGACTATGCTAGAATGATGTCTCAGTCCAGAGCAACCACCTATTATGCACAACCTACGCCACCGCAGCAGGCTCAAGCTATGGCTTGGCCAGCACAACAGTATGTGGGGAAAATGCCCACATTTGTGGCACCTCCATCCCCACAAATCTACTATGCACCACTAGTGCAACAAGTCCAAGCCGCCGCCCTCGCTCCACCCACTCCACCTGCTCCATTGGGACAAGTGTTTGCACAGCAAAACCGTCCCAACCAACCTGCCCCCAACAATCAACAAGGGCAAGTTAGAAATAACCGGCCTTGCAACCAAGGCAACAACCAACCGCAAGGAGGCGGTCAACAACCGAATCCTCCCAACAATCCCGCAGCAAATCAGCCAACCTAGAACCCCCAACGACCAAATGCACCAAGACGCAATGCCCCATTGCACACAAACCAACCATGCACACTCTGTGAGGTCTATGGGCACTATACATTTGAGTGCCCCCTCATGGGTCACGCCAAGCAGGACATTCTAAACGAGGCCCAACAGGCTACCAACGCCACGAACCAACCACAACCCAACCCAGCACCACAAGGACCTCCTCCCATGGTGCTTCAAAACCCACTACCAGTCCAAGGATTGGTGGCAACCGCTACTCCTCCCCAGGCCACTCCCAACGCTCTGGGGGCACCACCCACAGCCAAAACAGGTATCCACCACCTGATGACCATGACCACTGAAGAGGTCAACTTACAAACTAGACGAAACTAGTACGGTACCACTACCGAACCTATCGACTCAACATCAGCATCTATGTCTAAGACAACCAACCTACCTCTCCAGTTACCCCTGTTCCTATGCCCCCCCATACGTAGAATCACCAATAATGCCACAGCTAGAGCTACAGTCAGCTATAGCGTTGTGGATGATTTGGCCCAAATGCCAACCGCCATGTTCACTCTTGAGGTACTTAAAACGTGCCCAACGCAGCAGAAAGCCTTACTAGCCTCTCTAGGGGTAGTAGACCCCTACGATTCCAAGCTGATCACTTTTGACACAGAAAACGGAGAGCCGCACATGCCCTCCACTATCGCCTTCCAAATCCTGGTGTCCATCCGGAACTTGGTTGTGCACCGATGCATAGTGGATGAGGGGGCATCCATGTGTATCATGTCTACCTTGGTTTGGCAAAAGCTTGGATCACCTATTCTGCAACCATCTTCCATGACTCTGTGGGCTTATGATGGACACCCCACTAAATCCCACGGAATCCTC
The DNA here is from genome assembly GCA_001517045.1 of Pseudotsuga menziesii. NCBI lineage: Eukaryota > Viridiplantae > Streptophyta > Pinopsida > Pinales > Pinaceae > Pseudotsuga > Pseudotsuga menziesii. The sequence goes on from LPNX010687680.1 coordinate 349,224, forward strand.
CCTCATGTCCCCATCACGTTAGCCGGGAAGACAGTCATGATTGACATTGAGGTCATTAACGCTCAACTGGATTATAACCTCCTTCTTGGGAGGAGTTACATGTACGCCATGCAAGTGGTCGTGTCAACTATCTTCTGCCTCATGATGTTCCCCCACAAAGGGAAGATTGTGACGGTTGACCAGCTCACCTACCATGATCCGCAAGGGTTAACATCGCCTACCAATGTTATCCCGACCATTACCACAACCGAGCCGCAAGGGGAGATCGCACATGCTAATGTCATCCCTGCAACCAACACTGTGGTTGAAAACACACCAGCCTCCCCACCTTTGAATGTGGGCCCTAGGTTGTTTACCGATCCCACCATGATGGCTCCTTTCCCGTTGGTGTCACCACCACCGACACAAAAGCAAACTACGGACTTGTGCATGGTCTCATCAAGCACCGCTGCACCCAAACAACAGCCACAGCCGCAGCCCCAACCACAACCACAACAGCGTCCGTAGCTGCAACATCACTCGTAGCAGCAGCATTACATGCAGCCACAACCACAACCTCACCCCCACATGCAACCAGCTAGGAGTTATGTGGTCTCATCTCCGGTCCATACAATTCCCTTCCTCTTTCCCCCACCTGGTGTCATGAGCAAGCCAGTCATGGCCACTTTAAGCCTACTCAACTTTACGTTGGGGATCCCAGTGTTGTATCTAGACCCACCAACTCAACCACCAGTGCCCCGGGTTGTGTTAACTCCATTGCAACTCATTGTGGTTGAGTCTCACCCCCCACCCGGTCCGCATAGGCCAACCGCCGCACCTGCATCTACACCACCCCAACCCAAAAGGGCAAGGGGGAAAAACACCAAAGCCATCGCAGAACCATGGCCAGTACCACCTTGTGCTGTCTGCGAACAACAGGGCCTCCCAACTCAGGATTGCCATGAAATCCCAGTGATCTGTGCCATATGGATGCCATGGATACGAATGAAAACATCCCCATGGTCGAACTCCCAACCGCGCCAGTAGTAAAGAACAAGGCATTAAGGATGAACCATGCTTGCGCCCTTTGCAGCTTGTATGGACATTACTCCCACCATTGCCAAGACCTCCCCAAATTTCGAATGGATCTTGCTGACCTCCGTCACCATTTCCTTGAGTCTGAGATCACCTTGATCGAAGAATTTCACCCACCACCACCTCCTTCCTCTGACACCATGTCCATTTACATGATGTCTAGTTCCCCCGACCAGCTCACTCCCATATCCAACGATAGTCCATCAGACTTGTCACTTCGTTGCTTCACCAATGATGAGGATATCCTTGAAGCTCTAACTGCCCCGAAATACCCATGGGACGACATGCACCATTGCTCATTCTTCCTCCTGGAAGAGCTTGCATCGCAGTCCGACCAGTTTTTCATGGAGACCAAAGATTTCATCCATGGGAAGGTTGACTGGTTCAAGAATCCAATCCCAGCACCAGATGCCTTCGAAGAAGGGAACATGGTGAACATTTTTCCAACCATTAAAATTGACATCTCAACCAATTATGAGATCGTTGAAGAAATCATGCTGGGGGCATCTTGCTCCTTGGAAGAGGTCGATGCGTACACCGCTCTCTTTCAAGAATTCCATGACATCTTCACCTGGTCATACACTGAAATGCCTGGCTTAGATCCATCCATCGTGGAACACCACATCGACACATGTCCTGATGTGGCACCCGTCCGCCAAAAGCAACGACCCATCCATCCATCCAAAGTGGCTACGGTGAAAGCCGAGATAGAGAAGTTGCGCATAGCTGACTTCATTTATCCCATTGCATACACAACTTGGGTTTCTAATCCTGTTTCCATGAATAAAAAATAGGGTACCATTCGTGTTTGCACAAACTTTCATGATCTCAATGGGGCATGTCCTAAAGACAACTTCCCCACACCGTTCATCGACCAGATAATCGATGCATGCGCCGGACATGAGGCCTTCTCCTTCATGGATAGTTTTTCCGGATACAACCAAATCCAAATCCGGAAAGAAGACCATTACAAAATGACATTCACAACCCCATGGGGCACATTCACCTACCGAGTCATGCCCCTTGGCATCAAAAATGCTGGAGCCACCTTCCAGCGCACCATGACATATTGTTTCCATGATTTAGTCCACATCATCTTGGTCTACTTGGACGATCTCACCACTCGATCACGAAAACAAGCCCAACATATAGACGACTTGTGGCAAGTATTTTTACGTTGCTGCAAGTACAACATCTTCCTAAACCCCCTCAAGTGTGTTTTCTGTGTTCCAGCAGGCCGTTTACTCAGATTTATCGTCTCCCACAAAGGGATAACGGTTGATCCCCTCAAATTTCAGGCCATCCTTGATCTTCCTCCGCCAAGAACTCGGCACCAACTACAAAGCCTACAAGGCAAGGCCAATTTCCTTTGCCGCTTTGTGCCAGAGTATGCAACGAAAGCCTATGGATTCATCTGACTGCTTCGCACAAAAATCCCCTTTGTTTGGGATCAGCAAGCACAAGAATTGTTTGAAGCACTCAAACAAGCCTTGGCTTCTGCACCATTACTCTCACCACCAGATTTCACCCGCGACTTCATCCTTTATGTGTCGGCCTCATAAAACGCCATCGCTGGAGTCCTGGTTCAAGAAGACGATGCTCGCCATGAGCACATGATTTACTACATTAGTTAGAAGCTAATAGGACCCCCATTACGATATTCACCCAAGGAGAAACTAGCCCTAGCCGTCGTCTTCTCGGCTCAAAAATTGTGCCACTACATCATTGCTAACCATACTCGTGTAGTGGCTGATTCGAACCCAATGCGATACCTCTTAAGCCGCCGCCTTCTACAAGGTCAAGCAGCCAAGTGGGTAGTCGTCCTCCAAGAGTTCGACCTAGAGTTTGTGTCTCCAAAAAGCACAAAGGCACTTGCACTAGACACACTCATGACCGATCTTCCCCCATTAACCGCATCATCACCCCCCAAGGATGATCTCCCTGACGATTTCCTATTCGTCATATCTACTGACGACCCATGGTATGGGGACATCCTTCTTTATTTACGAACGCAAAAGTTCCCAGCACACTTCAATCGTGAGGATAGGCGGTACATCCGACATCAAGCCATCCGCTACCTGCTGGTTGGAGATGTTCTGTATCGTCAAGGCATTGATACCATCCTACATCGTTGCATCACCCATGACGAGGCCGAGAACATCCTCAACGACAGTCATAGCGAAGCCTGTGGTGGTCACCTTTCAGGACTAGCAACCGCCCAAAAGATTCTTCGCACCGGCTATTTGTGGCCCTCCATCTTTGCTGATTGCATAGAGGCAGTCAAACATTGCCGCAGCTATCAGCTTTTTGCCCCAAAGGCAAGAACACCCCTCGCACCATTACACCCCGTAGTCATAGTCGGACCTTTTTGGAAATGGACAATCGACTTCATGACCATCAACCCCGTTTCGGCTAATGGTCACAAATATATTATCATGGCAGTTGATTACTTCACCAAGTGGGCTGAAGCCATGCCCACATTCGATTGCAAAGCCGAAACCGCAGCATGTTTCTTCTTCAACCATGTCATTACACGGTTTGGTGTCCCCAAACAACTAGTCTCCGATCATGGGGCACACTTCAAAGATGTCGTATGGGCTAAATTATCAACCATGTTGAAATTTGAACACCAATACTCTTCTTCCTACTACCCTCAAGGAAATGGCCAAGTCAAAGCAGTCAAAAAAATCATTAAAACAATGCTTCAATGGATGGTAGGAAATCACAAAACCAACTGGCATCACATGCTATTCTCTGCCCTATGGGCTTATCGCACATCCACAAAAACTGCAACCGGTTTCACCCCTTTTCGCCTAGTACATGGCGTTGAATCAGTGCTCCCTATAGAGTGCCAAATCCCATCTCTCCGCCTTGCGGTGTAACTCCTTCCTGATACTTCACCTTTAGAAGAACGGCTCCTCCAACTTGAGCAAACCATAGAAGACCATCGAGCTTCCCTTCAAGCCATCGAAGTAGCAAAAACACGATCAAAGATCCAATATGACTCCCATGTCCATCCTCGCACCTTTAGCGAAGGTGACATGGTCCTAGTCTACGACCAACCCAATGATAAATTAGGCAAAGGAAAGTTTGAATCAATGTGGTATGGCCCATACATCATACATCATTGTCTCAGAAAAGGAGCATATACCCTCATTGACTGTAATGGACAACACTTGGAGAATCCCCGCAATGGGCTCTACCTCAAGAAATTCTATGCTTAACATCACCAATGAGCCATTTCATTTTCTTTTTCTTATTTTTCACCATTTTTCAGCAAAAATCAAAGGCAGCATCATCAACTGCTAGCCAACTCTCACCCGAAACCTGTTCGAGACACCTCTCACACCTCCGGGATCAACATTTTCTATCCCCTTATGAGACCATCATCTCATGTTTAAATATTCAATTTTGGGACCATTTCCCACAAGTCACCTCGATTCACGAGCCATGACATAACTATGTGAGTGTCTACGGACTGGTACTCGTATCACATTACCCGGTCGCAACTCATGCAAGCGATCGAGCCGCCACCCGTTAAGGATTGTACCAAATTTTACTTTTATAATTGTCTTTTTCACTACACCTTATGCAGACACTTTGGACCATCGTCCATAAAAACCTTTTGTTTTTCTTCCATATATTTGACATAGAAGTCTCCTCGGGCCACTGCCCACTTAGGAATGTAATTCTAGCTTTTATTTTGTATTTTTAACACGTAGATTGTCTTTTCTTTTCACTGCACCTTTGGACCACCGTCCACAAAACGATTTCTTTTCTTGCACATATTTGGAATATAAATGCCTCTGGACTTGTACTTACATCGTATGTAGTTAAGTTCGTCCACCACAACACACACACACGCTCTCCTGACCTCTGTCCGAGAGCCACCTCGGTTTGCATGCCTCTGCCACACCGTTTTGCAGGCCTCTGCCGCGATCTATCCCACGCATGTATTGGTATGTTTGAGAGCTTTTTTCTCTATCCATACTGCGCGGATGACCTTTGGACCTCTGTCCACCGTCCCGCATGGGGGCACCGCCCGTGCCACCGCAGTCGGTTGACCACATTGGAGTTTCGTTTAAGCTCTTTTCTGACTCCTTAAAACAATGAAAAGATTGCCGAGCGCAGTTGCTTCCTTTCCCACTTGCTAAAGTATAGGAAAGGATGTCTACATCGTCCCGTTTACCTCCTTTTGTGGACCATGTAGACCATCTCATGAAAAGGACCTCCCTGGCACACTCAAGCCAAGACCTTTCCCCTATGCATACTTTTATGCTTTCTTGGGCAGAGGGGCCGCACTTGACGAAAAATCTCACCACCGGTTGTCGTTAAGCTCTTTTCCAGCCGTTTCAGCAAGAAAAGATCGTCGAGCAAACTTGGTTTCGTTCATGCTCATAAAATTATTTGAATGACCATCCAGTTAGTATAGGTTTAACCTTTTCCGGCCTGATTTGACTACCAAAGGTAAAGAAGTCTCTCATCCCCTCTAGGATGGGCGAGCTCTCCTATGTATACTTTTATCCTTTTTTGGGCACAGGAGACTACCAACAAAAAAGAGCCCCCACTGGAGTCTTCTTCGTGCTTTCAGAATCTCTAAAATTGAAAGCACCATCGAGCATTTACCTTCTTAGGCTCGCTAAAAATCTATGAGATCGTACCACAATGGTGTCCCTAGACACCACCCCACAGAAAACAGTTTGGCAGCATCCCTACATCAGGTCACCTTTGTTCAGAGTACTCTGCGATGTGTCTTCCTTGGATCCCATCAGTATCAAAACTTTCCACCTCCTCCAAGCATTTCCCATTTGCAGCGACGTTCCCGGTATTACAGCTGTGATCCTATTCCCTTGAGGAAGTTTCATGTGTTTCCTGGTCAAGCCCTGCCGTCATACTCTGAACAAAGGAAGTTTGAGTCTCCCTCCCCCCCTACCCCTGTTCAGTTTTCCCTTCCCCCCCTTCCCCCCCAATTCAGTGAGTCAGTCCACAGATTGCTTCACACCATTCGGTTATCCCTTGCACCCTTAGTCAAGGAAACATCATTTCCTTGACTAGGGCAGGTCTCCCTCTGTCGACACCAACACATATATTCCAGAGGATAGACCCAGAGGTCCTTGTACCTTGGTTTCATTAACATCATTGATGAGTTCCTTGGACCACTTGAGAGGAGTCCTTAGTGCTTCTCGGGATGGTTGTTTCTCACGTGCTTGACTTCAACTCGATCATCACATCATTGAGATTCGTATAGGGTTTGTTCCACACAGTACTTGGTCGAAGACCCTAGATGTCACCCGACTCTAGCACATTGGTGAGTCCACTCAAGGGACCTAAACTGGTTATATCCCTTGTGATTTTTGGGTTGCGTTTGAGATAGTGTTCAGAAGCCCCAATAGTGCTTCGATTTACCTTTATGATTGATGCAACATACTTGTACCGCAGAGACTCTGACTCTCAATCAACGAGTCCACATAGCTATGTACCAGATCCAGCAGACTGTCAGTCATGAAGATATAGCATTCCATGAGAGTGCCATGGGTCCAATGTACCAGATCAATATTGTATTCAGCCTCACATAGAGGCAACCAGCATTGTAACATCTGTTGTATATGATCGGCTCTTGTATTTTAGAGCATAGGTCAAATGATTCTTTTGACATTGTCACGAGCATGGGAATGCCCGCCTCGTCCATATACATGTCACACATTTATTGTATCTCACCCATTAATGGGAACCAAATTAATACAAAACCAAAAGCCACCATGCCCCAGCCCCGGAAGCACCACCTCTCGACAGCAAATCCTATGATGTCTGTCAGCCATACGTTGAGCTCCTGCCCTCACACATCAAGGGGTAATCTGTTAACCCAAAAATCCCCCACACAGCTCGCAATGGCCTACACCACCCAAGGACACCACCTCACAACACTCATTTCACTCCATAAGACATTCCATGACCTTCCATTTGACCCCCACACCTCCAAAAGAGCCCAAGGATAAAGAAAAGGGCTAAAAACCCCAAAAAAGAGCCCAAAATAGACCCCCAGGATCTAAAGCCCTCAAAAAGGGGCTAAAACCTTGAAAGGGGCTAAAATTAGGGTGAAAGGGGATAAAGGCCCAAAAAAGGGGCTAAAGCCTTGACCAAGGGCTTAAAACCCTAAAACCCCTTGGAAAAACTATATAAGGAGGGTGGGGGGTCACTCTCAAAACACTCCTCATTTGCATATTGTTATGTTTCCCGTGGATGCTTTGAGACCTCTTGCTCTCAAACCACCCACTCTCCCTCTCCTCCATCTCCATTTCTTCAAGCCATTGCTTCCCAAACAAGAGAGAGGTGCTCCCATGAGCTAGGGCATGGTGGCCCATTTCCACCTAAGTGAGGTATAATCTCATTTATGTTTATGTTCATTTGCTTATTTTGTTTCTAACTCATATTGTCATTTGCAGGTTTTTCATTAACAATTGTTTGTAGGTTTTCTCCATGATAGTATAGGTTTCTTTTGCAGGTTTTGGAGGCGGAACCCTAACCCACTGTGTGCAGAGGGGTTCAAAAAAGCTCCATCATCCCCTCTCTTTTATTTTTCTGTCATTAGCTAGTAGATGCAGTTTACTATTGTAGCCATTTGCTTAGAGTAGCTTAGGTTTAATTCGCAGCTCTATTTCAGTCATTTTTACTTTCATTTTTTACTATTTTCTAAGGGTAGAAACCTACCCTTGTGCCCTATAGGGACAAGGGAGCCATTTTTACCCCTGTAGTGAGGAGAAATTCTCACTACATATATAATATCAATCTAAGGTAGATATTTTTATTCATTCGTGTCTAATGATTTTTTCATTTACAATGAAACAATGGGGTGCATCCATGGAGGTGGGTTACAATTTTTGGCAAGGAGATTTCGGTAAAAATGAAAAAATTTACCTCAATTGAGCTTATATTAAACCCTCTGGTGTAGGTGGGGATAGACCTCAGCCAACCCCCAACCAGCACTTCTAGGATCTAGTGGCTCCTACACTTAGCAGGACTACCTATTTTAGCTCAACAACCAAAACTTTCTTCTAAAATCGCCTCCCCGCAATTTCACCTCCACAATCATCGTTCCGACACTCTGTTTCTGCAACCGAGTTTCCGTTGTCGGGTTGTGGGATATGGGATCTCAAAACACCCAAAGTTGTGCAATGCAACTTTTGTTCCGCAACAACCTTTTCGAAATCGGGTTACGGGATGCGGGATGCAGGATGCCAACTTCCCAAAGTTGCACCCCCAAAACTTTCATTCCGAAACGGGATTCCGAAAATTGGGTTGTGTGATGCGGGATGCGAGATACCAACTTCCCAAAGTTTCTCCCCCACAATTTTCTCCCCGCAATTCTTCACCTGCAATTTTCCTAGCCGTTAAATCTTGATCTGCAGACTCAATCTCCATCGTTCATTCTCTGCAAAACTCGTTAATCGTATAAAATCTGTGGGTTGCGCTGATTGATCATGGAACGATCATTCCATCCTGTAATATCCACGATTCTTTATCCTATCACTCTTATGCATGCATCTACACTCTATTTCAACCATTCAAGCAACCATTTAACACTTAAACCAACAGGATTTCAACGAAATACACAGATGTTCAGTAAATCGCTGAAGTCAGCTCTGGATAGACACACAGTCTAAATCATACATGCATCTAGGATAACAACACTTCAAAACACATGGCTAATCCTTCTATTAATGAATAAAGGAAAACTCATACAACCAGACTCTCCTTCAATCTTCTCAAAATATTTACAAGTAGAACCAGATGCAGGTCTGTTCTTTTCTCTGTAACTTGCAATCCTCCCACTGAAAGGAAGAACCCCCTCTACTTCTCTAATCTTCCTATTTAACATAAATTGTTATCTCCTACTCTGAGTGGTCTTGCAATCAAAACAAACCACTACTACGCGTGATGAAACGTCCCTATTGTTAACAACTTCTAACTTGTAGAGTATTGAAGGAAATATGGTGAAGAAAAATGATGGTTACTTGAACTTTGGTTAAATATGACAATGTGAATGTATGATAAAAGGGTGCATAAAAGATGAAATTATCTCATAATCCAATGGTATAGAACAAGGATGTGAAAATCAATGGTTTAGAATAGATCCGCTCTGTGGAGATGCATGGGAGATAAGGGTAGGTGGAGATAATTAACAAGGCACGAAGATCGATGGTTATGGGATCGGGTCGGTAAAATCTACGGTTGATAAGAAGTCAGCTCCATAAAGTTGCGCGTTGTTAAAAACAAAAAGGCCCAGCGAAACGTGTACGTGCAAGTTAATACAACGGCCTAAAAATAAAGTGAGTATTCATCAATGGTTATTATTAGATCCGGAGGGTACAGTTGCGCAGCGGTTGAAGTAGAAAGGTGGTAGCGGAATAAAAACCGTGATACATGTGGCGGCTTGTGGTACATTCTGCGGAGAAAAATGGTTTAAGAAAAACCGCTAGACAGAGCCTCCGGATAGACCTTTATATAAAGTGAAGTTGACTTATTTTGAAAAATCATTTTTTATTTTGCATGCCAAGACGAATGAAAGGGACTGCCCACCATCCTTTCGCAGTCAACTTCGGGTACATACAATTACAGTCACAGGTAAGCTTCGAACACTCGAGCTTTATTCACAGAATTATCATCGTTTTCTATTATGGAGAAAGAGAAAGGATTAGAAGGTTTCAACCGGGTCCTGGATGAAAGAGAAGAATTCCTGGTTGATAGAGATAGAGGTGTATATGACCCATTCTTGTCGATGGGAAATGTATCAGTTATTAAGGAAATATTGTGGCTGTATAATTCACAAGGAAATGACATTTTGAATGTCTGCAAGTCATTTTTGTATTATTTCTCCATTGAGCAGACATTACCCTTTCTTGAATTTGCTGAGTGGTGTGCAAGTAATTACTCATCTTCTGAGAGAGTCATTGTGAGTCGTTCCATGTCCAAGATATTGTGTAGGATTGATGCAAAAGTTATTCATGGATTCCTTAATTTTCCTGATAATTACCCTAATAGTGGTGAGTTTGTGAATGAGTCTGTTTTAGCTGAAGTATACAGAGGTTGTAAAACTGAAATTCGATGTGAATTTTTGTCTAGTATTCTTAATGAAGGTCAGTCATTAGAAGGTCTCTTTTTGCCATATTGTATTCACATCTTCAAAGAGGAGGGCTGCCCACTATGTCTTATGAGACCTATATGGATCTGGAAGTGTCTATTCAAGAAATGATTGAGTACGAAATCCCAAGCATAGAACAATGGATAGCCATGGAAAGATTCAGAAAAACAAAGTATATTCTTCATCCGTGAAAACAGGTGTTGTGCGCTATGGAGCTGCTTGTTCAAGCCTTGTTGTCACCAAGTTGATTTTAATTAAATGATCTGTTATCAGGATCAAAGCAACTAGTTTATTCCTAGTTGTTAGGGATATGGTTACAAAGACTTTGATTAAACAGATTATTCAGTTATTAAATATTCTTGGGAAGAAATCATTTATGTATATATTTGCATTTACTTGATGTATTGGGGGTTGGGACCCATTTGTTGGATCAATGTTTTTGAGGACAGATAATTTTTGAAATAACAAAGTTGAATGCGTGTGGGTTATCAGAGATTCTTGTGCTGTTTACATTACAGTCTGTATTTTCTTTCCTATGTGATTGTTTTTCCGGTGTTTTCATTCCATTTTGTTTTCCTTGTATCTGAAGCGTAGTGTTGAATGGTTGGAATTCATACTTGTTGTGCTCTGACTATTGTTTTAGATATTTCATAAATGTTTCTGCTAAATTTAATATGGAATTCATCTTATGATGCTCTATATTGATGGACTGTTCATATTTCTTCCTTTTCCACTTGAACTCAATGAATGACTATAATTGAGTGGTTATCTTGTCTTTGATGAAATCTCATGCATGTGACTTTGTGATATTTTTATGTATTTTGACTCCATTTCCCAATGATCATGTGTATCGTTTCAACCATCTATATGATGCTTAAGTGTTGATTTTTATATCTGGCCTTGTTAAATTTATATTTGAGAGATCCCTCTCTGGAAAGGAAAGCCAGTTTCTTTCTGAAGTGGTTTTTGCTGTTACCTTTGGGAT
>LPNX010687680.1:360459-382038 GCA_001517045.1 Pseudotsuga menziesii
TCTGAGTGATAACAAATTGGCGCTGCTACCAGGGACCGAAAGTGCAAATCTACCCTGGGAAGAATGACAGAGTTTTAAAGATCAAGAAAAGATTTATGTGGGCAAAGAGGAATTTTTGGTAGAGAAGGTTGTATATTTGCCCTAGTGATTCCATTGTAAAATTTTTCAAAATTTAAAAAGTCATTCTGGATTCAAGAAGACATACACAAGGTAATTCTGACACTGAAATTTTAAAGAGTTTGGAAGATCCAGAAAAGTTATTTAAGAAAAAGGATAAAGACAAAATAGATTTTTCTTTGTTTGGTGCGTCATCTTCTCGGGATTCTCTTAGTACTTTTGATCAAGAATGGGAAGTTAATGTTGAAATAAGTTTGTTGAAAACTAAGTCAGAGTCTGATCTTAAGAATACTGAATTTAATTCTCCTATATTAGAATCTTATTTGATGGATTCCCTTTGGATAGATTTACAATAGTCTGCAAAGGTTGAAACACTTGTTGTTCAAGACACTCAAAAGTCCTCAGTACCTCTGAATCCACCTAGACCAATGGCAGCCAGATTTGCTCCCTTGCGTTTTCCTACTTTATTACATGACCTTCCTCAAAATTATTCCCAAAGAATTTCCTTATTTGATGGAGAAGGAGACATAACTGCAAAACAACATGTGGCTAATTTTGAAGATTTTGTTGATTTGGAGGAAGTTGATTATGTAGATGTTAAAATGAGGTTATTTGCTCAAAGTTTATCAGGTGAAGCGAAGAAATGGTTTAAATACTTGCCAGATGGATCTATATTGAATTTCCAAGCTTTCCAGAATGCATTCCTAGAGAGATGGGATGACAAACAAAATCCTTTGCAGCTCTTGTCTCAGTATAACAGTCTCAAAAAGGGGGGTTTTGAATCTGTTCATGAATTTTCAAGTAGGTTTATGAGGGTTTATAATTCTATTCCTGAAGATATAAAACCTTCTACAGTCGCCGATAAATTGCATTATGCTGGAGCCTTTGACAATGACTTTGAATTTTCATTGAGAGAAAGAAAATCAGCAACTCTTGCTGCAATGTTTACAGATGCTTTAGAGGTGGAAGCGAATATGATGGCAAGTGGAAAAATGAAACACAGAGACATTGATAGGAGGAAAAAGGAAGAAAATTTGCCTTCTACTTCTTCTTCTACCACTGATATTAAGTTTGAAATGATGTTGAAGACAATGGAGAATTTGATGGACAGATTGACTATGGATAATAGGGTATTCAACAGAGAACAAGCTGATCCTCAAATCAGGAATCCGAATTTTAGAAGACCAAATCCTCCTATACTTCCACAAAATAGGAAGAGAGACATGAGAAACCCAAGAAATCAGGAAGAACAACAAATTCAACCACCGTTCCCTGAGAATTATGTCACTGACGAAGAAGATCCTACTGAAAATGAAATTCATCTTTTTGGAGAACTAGATTCAGAGATATATCTTACTGAAGAAGAACATAGCATGTTTGCACAGGAGGATGGAAATGAAGAATTTGAGAGGGGGACTGAACAGTATCAAAGAGGTTACCTGCATGCTATGGATGATGTACAGAGGAAGATTAGATTGAGAAACATAGAAGTTCTTATAAATAAAGGGAAGGTAAATCCAAATCAGCCTTCCACTAGTTTTTTAAATATAGAAAGGGGAAAAGAAATACAAAAAGATTCTGTTGTAAATAAAGAAGCTGAGAATGAGATACAAAACAACAAAGGAATGAAGCAAGTAACACCAATTGATGTAGAAAGAGTCAGTTCTAATTTTAATTTGCAAAATGAGCTTTCCAAGTTGAAAATTTCCGTTCCATTTAATGAGTTGTTGAGAAACAATGAATATAGAAATACCATAGCAAAAATGGTCAGAGGTCAAGGAGAATTGCAATCTGATATTTTGGAATTGAATGATGATAATCCTACTATTTCATTTGGGTCAAAAGTTGAAAATATAGAAAACGAAGAAGTCCCTCCTTTTTATTTGAGTTTGAATGTGCATGATATGGTGGTCCATAATGCTATGTTAGATTCGGGTGCATCACATAACTTAATGCCAAAAGGAGTATTTGAGAGTCTGGGACTGGAAGTGACAAGACCATATAAAGATTTGTATTCTTTTGATTCCAGGAGAGTGAAATGTCTTGGTTTGATTAAAGACATGGTAGTAACTATGAATAAATTACCATCTAAAACAATAGTGATGAATGTGGTAGTAGCAGATATCCCACCTAAGTTTGGAGTATTGTTATCAAGATCTTGGACTTCAAAGTTGAAAAGGGTAGTTTACAAATGGATATGTCATATGCTACTATTCCTGTTCAATATGGAAGTAAGAGGTTGTATAGTGAGAAAAGAACTCCTTATGTATTGAGCAGTCAAGATAAGCCTGAAGTTCATCATATATATGTTGTTGATACGGATTTGGGGTCTTCCATTTTCTTTAATGATACTGTCCCATACGATTTGGAATCTACATTGCAGATGAATATTGAGGAAAATAAAAAGGAAGAGGTGATGGAAAAAGATGCTTTGGAAGCAAAACAAAAAAGAGAAGGTTTGTGGACTATGTATTTTGATGGATCTGTGGCAAAAATAGGTGCCAGAGTTGGTGTGTATATAATTTCTCCTATCAGGGATTTTAAAGCTTTATCATATAAATTAAAATTTGAATGCACAAATAATGTAGCTGAATATGAAGCTTTATTACTTGGGTTGCATGCTTTGAAAGATTTGGGAGCACAGAGGATAAAAGTGTTAGGGGATTCAGAATTGGTGATAAACCAGGTGAATGATAGTTATCAAACCAGGCATCCCCGAATGAGGGCCTATAGGAACGAAGTACGGGATATAATTGGTAAATTTTTTACAGAGCATACGATTCAGGTGGTTTCCAGACATGAAAATACCGTAGCAGATTCTTTGGCAGTAGCTGCTGGAAAATTTAAAACTCCTATTGCTAGTCAGAAAGAATATCAAGTGGACATTGTGAACAGACCATCTATTCCCGATAATTCTAAATATTGGCAGGTATTTGAAGATGACATGCAGATAAGAAGGTTTTTAGAACTGTCGGGAGAATTTGTAAATACTCATATTGATACTGAAAATGACAATGGCGAGAATTTCCAGGGTGATGAAGAGCCTGAAAAGGAAAAGGATGGTGCTGAAAAATTAAAGGGAACCTTAGGAGGAAAAGATATTATTCAATTGAAAAATAATTTTATACCAAGAGGTTTGATTCCTTTGGAAAAGCTTTTTGATCAGAATGATGTTTCTAAGAATCCTAAAGTGAAGCCTGTTGAGAATGCTGTTGAAGATAGGAATATTGGTATCGAGGAAAATCCTAAGATTATAAAATTATCCAAAAATTTTCCTGTAAAAGAAAAAGAAGAGTATGTGAATTTAATGAAGAAGTATACGGATGTGTTTTCTTGGAGTTATGAAGATCTTAAAGAGTATGATACATCTATAATACATCATACTATTCCTATAAAACCTGGGGAGAAGCCTTTCAGGCAGAAACTTAGAAGGATAAATCCTAAATTGCTGCCAATTATTGAGAAGGAAATTAAAAAATTATTTGACGCCAAAATCATCGTGACTCTAAGATTTTCAAAATGGGTTGCAAATTTAGTTCATGTTAGAAAAAATAATGGAGAAATAAGATTGTGTATAGATTTCCGGAATTTGAATAAAGTTTCTACGAAGGACAATTATCCCTTGCCGAAGATGGATCATATACTGCAGAAGGTAGTTGGAGCTGAAAGAATTTCGATGATGGACGGTTTTTCTGGTTATAATCAGATTAAAGTATTACCTGAAGATCAAGATAAAACTGCCTTTACTACACCTTGGGGCACTTTTATGTATGCAAAGATGCCTTTTGTTTTAATGAATGCAGGAGCTACTTTCCAGCGGGCCATGGACATTGCTTTTGTGGGAGAAATTGGAAAATTTGTGGTAATTTACATGGATGACATCACAGTTTATTCAATATCTGACAGAGAACATATTCATCATTTAGAAAAAAAATTCATGAAGTGCAGGAAATTTGGTATATCATTGAACCCAAAGAAGTCCAATTTCGCATTGGAAGAAGGAAAATTGTTGGGTCATATAATATCTAAAGACAGAATAAAAATTGATCTTGAAAGGGTGAGTGCAATTTTAAAGGTAGGAGAACCCAGGAGTAAAAAGGAAATACAATCATTTTTGGGACAGGTGAATTTTTTAAGAAGGTTTGTGGCTAGTTTTGCTAAAATCTTAATGAATATTACAAATATGTTGAAAAAAGGTCATGAGATAAAATGGAATGCAGAAGCCAGGAGGTCATTTTGGGAAATCAAACAAGCAATCTCAGAGGCTCCGGTGTTGGTAAGTCCAGATTTTACCAAATATTTCTTAGTATTTATGTATGCTTTAGAGCATACCATTGCAGCAGTTTTGTTGTAGAAGAATGATGAGAACATGGAGCAACCCATAGCATTTTTCAGCAAGATGTTGAGGGATGAAGAATTGAAATATGATATCATGGAGAAGTAGGCATATGCTTTAGTCAAAGCATTGAAAGATTTTAGAGTATATATTCTACACTCACATGTAATCATGCATGTTCCAACTGCTGTAGTAAAAGGAATTTTGACACAACCTGATCCAGAGGGAAGAAGGGAAAAATGGATAGCTACGTTACTAGAGTACAACATAGAGATCAAACCTGCTAAGATGATTAAGGGACAAGGATTAGCGAAAATGATGACAAATTCAAATTGTGAGTCTTTACAAATCAATTTCTTGTCCCATAAGTTTAATCAGTTGGATACAGATTTGGGAGTGATGATTGATTTTGTGGTGTCTCCATGGTACTCTGACATTGTTTACGTCCTTCGAAATTTACAAGCACTAGTAGGATTGAGTAAGTCAAGGGCAAGGTCAGTAAAATTGAAAGCTGCCAAGTTTTGTATTATAAATCGATATCTTTATTGGAAAGATCCCAGAGGTGTGTTACTTAACTATCTTTTGGAAAATGAAGCTCAACATACAGTTAAAGAATTCCATAAAGGGGATTGTGGAGGGCATCATTCTTGGAAGGTGACTGCAAATAAAATTCTAAGAGCAGGCTACTATTGGCCAACATTGTTTTCAGATGTGTATAAAGAAACCAACATGTGTCAACAGTGTCAAATTTTTTATGGTAAAAGAAAAGTACTTCCTCTCCCTTTAAATCCAATAAGAATAGAAGCTCCTTTCCAACAGTGGGGTTTGGATTTCATTGGCGAAATAAATCTCAATTCTTCAGGACAACACAAATGGATTTTAACAGCTACGGATTATTTTACAAAATGGATTGAAGCAATTCCTACCAGTAAAGCCATTGAAACTGTAATCTTGGATTTTCTTGAGGAGAACATATTGGCTAGATTTGGATGCCCCAAAAGAATAGTAACAGATTATGCAGCCACTTTTAAATCCAAGAAAATGATTGATTTTTGTCACAAATATCATATCGGTTTGAATCATTCGACTGCATTATTTGCAAGGAAATGGGTTAGCCGAGTCTTCAAATAAAATCTTGGTAAGGATCATCAAGAATCTGTTGAAAGATAATAAAATATCATGGCATACCAAGCTCAAATATGCTTTATGGGATGATAGGATTAGTACCAAAAGGGCAATTGGAATGTCTCCTTTCCAATTGGTGTATGGAACTGAAGTTGTTTTTCCAGCATCGTTAGGTGTCCCAGTTATGAGGTATTTCCAAGAGCAACAAGAAGAACCAAACCACATGCAAAGGAGGATAAACCAGATTAATGAGCTAGAAGAGAAAAGGAATAAAGCCTATGATAAAGTGCAATTGCATCAGGAAAAAATAAAAAATACTTTTGACAGAAGGGTGAAAGAAGAATAGTTTCGGATTGATGACTTGGTCTTGAAGTGGGATGCTCCCAAAGAAGATAAACATGGAAAATTTGATCATATGTGGGTAGGTCCTTATGTTATTGCTGGACATAGAGGAAAAAATGCGTTTCTTTTGGAATATCCGAACAGGGTTTCTCTGGATAGTAACCCTGTCAATGGGAGATTTCTAAAACATTACCTATCCTAAGAAGGAAAGTAAAACTTGTATCATAAGTTTGTAAATATTTATTTTCTTTTAGAAATCAGTACAGATGGTGAGCCGAATGTTTTTGAAGCTCGCAGTGAAAGCCCTAAGATTCAGGAGGCATGCCATTTCTTTCTAGTAAATATATCAACAAGAAAGGTAAATTTTTTGGAAGCTATCATGTAAAGATTAAAGACAGGCACCTGGTCTATGAGTTCTTTGATACCTCGCAGGGAGGATATCATCCCTAGATGGAGCCAGTTGTTAACAACTTCTAACTTGCAGAGTATTGAAGGAAACATGGTGAAGAAAAATGATGGTTACTTGAACTTTGGTTAAATATGACAATGTGAATGTATGATAAAAGGGCGCATAAAAGATGAAATTATCTCATAATCCAATGGTATAGAACAAGGATGTGAAAATCAATGGTTTAGAATAGATCTGCTTTGTGGAGATGCATGGGAGATAAGGGTAGGCGGAGATAATTAACAAGGCGCGAAGATCGACGGTTATGGGATTGGGTCGGTAAAATATACGGTTGATAAGAAGTCTGCTCCATAAAGTTGCGCATTGTTAAAAACAAAAAGGCCCAGCGAAACGTGTACGTGCAAGTTAATCCAACGGCTTAAAAATAAAGTGAGTATTCATCAACGGTTATTATCAGATCTGGAGGATAGAGTTGCATGGCGGTTGAAGTAGAAAGGGGATAGCGGAATAAAAACCGTGATACACGTGGCGGCTTATGGTACATTCCGTGGAGAAAAAAGGTTTAAGAAAAACCGCTAGAGAGAGCCTCTAGAATAGANTAGAAAGGTGATAGCGGAATAAAAACCGTGATACACGTGGCGGCTTATGGTACATTCCGTGGAGAAAAAAGGTTTAAGAAAAACCGCTAGAGAGAGCCTCTAGAATAGACCTTTATATAAAGTGAAGTTGACTTATTTTGAAAAATCATTTTTTATTTTGCATTCCGGGACGAATGAAAGGGACCGCCCACCATCCTTTCGCAGTCAACTTTGGGTACATACAGTTATAGTCACAGGTAAGCTTCGAACACTTGAGATTTATTCACAGAATTATCATCGTTTTTCTATTATGGAGAAAGAGAAAGGATTAGAAGGTTTCAACCAGGTCCTGGATGAAAGAGAAGAATTTCTGGTTGATAGAGATAGAGGTGTATATGACCCATTCCTGTCGATGGGAAATGTATAAGTTATTAAGGAAATATTGTGGTTGTATAATTCACAAGGAAACGACATTTTGAATTTCTACAAGTCATTTTTGTATTATTTCGCCATTGAGCAGACCTTACCCTTTCTTGAATTCGTTGAGTGGTGTGCAAGTAATTACTCATCTTCTGAGAGAGTCATTGTGAGTCATTCCACGTCCAAGATATTGTGTAGGATTGATGCAAAATCTATTCATGGATTCCTTAATTTTCCTGATAATTACCCTGATAGTGGTGAGTCTGTGAATGAGTCTATTTTAGCTGAAGTATACAGAGGTTGTAAAATTGAAATTTGATGTGAATTTTTGTCTAGTATTCTTAATGAAGGTCAGTCATTAGATGGTCTCTTTTTTCCATATCGTATTCACATCTTCAAAGAGGAGGGCTGCCCACTATGTCTTATGAGACCTATATGGATCTGGAAGTGTCTATTCGAGAAATGATTGAGTACGACATCCCAAGCACAGAACAATGGAGAGCCATGGAAAGATTCGGAAAAACAAAGTATATTCTTCATCCGTGAAAACAAGTGTTGCGCGCTATGGAGCTGCTTGTTCGAGCCTTGTTGTCACCAAGTTGATTTTAATTAAATGATCTGTTATCAGGATCAAAGCAACTAGTTTATTCCTAGTTGTTAGGGATATGGTTACAAAGACTTTGATTAAACATATTATTCAGTTATTAAATCTTCTTGGGAAGAAATCATTTATGTATATATTTGCATTTACTTGATGTATTGGGGGTTGGAACCCATTTGTTGGATCAATGTTTTTGAGGACAGATAATTTTTGAAATAACAAAGTTGAATGCGTGTGGGTTATCAGAGATTCTTGTGTTGTTTACATTACAGTCTGTATTTTCTTTCCTATGTGATTGTTTTTTCAGTGTTTACATTCCATTTTGTTTTCCTCGTATCTGAAGCATAGTGTTGAATAGTTGGAATTCATACTTGTTGTGCTCTGACTATTGTTTTATATATTTCATAAATGTTTCTGCTAAATTTAATATGGAATTCATCTTATGATGCTCTATATTAATGGACTGTTCATATTTCTTCCTTTTCCACCTGAACTCAATGAATGACTGTAATTGAGTGGTTATCTTGCCTTTGATGAAATCTCATGCATGTGACTTTGTGATATTTTTATGTATTTTGACTCCATTTCCCAATGATCATGTGTATTGTTTCAACCATCTATATGATGCTTAAGTGTTGATTTTTATATCTGTCCTTGTTAAATTTATATTTGAGAGATCCCTCTCTAGAAAGGAAAGCCAGTTTATTTCTGAAGTGGTTTTTCCTATTACCTTCGGGATTTACCTTTTGCAACATGGGTAGATTCTGAGTGATAAGACTTGTCTTAACAAAACCAAATACGGCTTGATCTCCATGTAGGGATTCATGATCCGAAATGATTCTCATGCCACTAACAGGCTATGACTCAACAAAATGACTCATCCTCTATTGACACCTATCAGATATTTTATCCTATCTAGACTTGCTAGGAAAATAAACAATTGTACATGAGATTTACAATGGTTTTACAATAAAACCCTCTTTGGGTTGATGTCAAGACCTTAGGGTCTGATTAGAAATTCATTGGTTGGCCTTGAGAGCTAATGCTCTTGCATCAAACTCCCAAAGTAGAAATAAATCATGACCTCCTGGTCATATGTCTTCAGTTTTTGTTTTCCTAGATCCCAAACTTTAGTCTACTGCAAACAACTCTTGCTCTGTTCACTATGCCACTGCACTTGGCTGTACTTTTTCCATTAAGCTCTAAAGTGTTGAATATTTCCTTCAATCTCCCTTGATTTAACTTCTATTTTTACTTTCAGAATGGATTCAAATACTACCCTAGATACGGCTCTGGGTATTCCTTTAGAGACTTCTCTTGACATTGCCCTTGATATTGTGTCAACTGACATCCCAGATATTGCTGCCACCCTTACTTCCTTTATGCTCTTGTAAGCATCTCCCTTTGCAATATCCAATTCCTGTGTACTGTCTGCAAATTCACCTTTAGAAAGTAAATTATATTCTAACCTCTTAGCTACAGTAACATAATCACTCCCACTTTTTAGTATACTAGTAAAAAAACTACATAACTATGAACCAATATCTTCTCTGGTCTCTCTTACAACATGAGACACTTCTCCTGTATTAACTACAACTTCTTCCTCTTGTTCAAATGCTTCCAGCAAGCATTTTAGCCATCCATTGATTACTTGATTCTCTTCAAGCACTCCTTCAGCATGTTGAATCTCTATGTCAACAAAACTCTTCTCTATATATGTCTTAACAATATTCAGTAATTGACCTTCAACTCTTTGACCATTTCTATTCGTCAATTTAGTCTTGCTCAGTCCCAAGACTGTTTCTTCTTCCACTTGAGACACGGTAGAATCATCTTCATCCTTATGATCTTCTTCTTCCTTGTCATTGAATAAAATTATTTGTGACATTATCTCATCCATCTCGGTTAAAATATAATTATGATTTCTCACTTCTGTGATAGTCCCAAAGGTCTGTCTATTACCCTTACTTTGGCCATCTAAACAAACCAAATCTGCTTTATCCTCAGGAGGAACAAATTCTCTCTCATAAGACATGACTGTCTCTTCCCCAATAGGATTGTTGTCTTCATTAATTAAGGACTATGTAGACTCCTTCTGCTACAATAACTCATCTCTCCCTTTGTCATTGCTTGACAACACTCCTAGCTGGCCATCTAGACTAACTAGATCTTTACCACTTTCATCTCTGTCTATGCACTCCTCAAGGTACTTCATCTCTTCATCAAAACTATCAAAAAATAGCTTGTTTACCTGAGGTTTCCATTCACAATTAGGTTCATATTTCTCTAACAGTTTCTCCAGCAATAACATCTCTCTGTCAGCTTCTCCAAGCATAGTATATTCATGGTTGACATCTTCCTCATCTTTATGCCTTTCTTGGAAACCTTCAATTTTCTTCAGTTCTAGGATTGATCCCTCTTTAGTCTAAGACATAGTTGTCTCACTTTCATCTTCACTTCTATATCCTGCTCTGTCACAATCCTAATCTCTCTATGACACTGCTTCTTCATCTTCTATTAGAATAAAATCCTAATCCTTCACCACTGTGACATTTCTAGATGTCTCTCCAACCATATTTTCTTAACCATGCAGACATGTCAACTCCTCTTTATCTTCATTAATATCATGTTTCATCATAGGAAGCATGACTGCTTCATCTTCATTAGCGTTACCTTCATCACTTGAAAAGGAATTTTCAATTTCCTTTCACTGTAACACTTCATCTTTGTCTTTTTCCTGCAAGAAACTTTTCTTCTTCACTCAAGACAACTCCAAGAAATGGATTTCCTTCTACACAACCTGCAAACACATGCAAATTTTCAGCATTAAACTCACAAGACCCAATGGTCTTATTTGATGACTCAATCAACAAGTCTTCATGATGTCCCAAGTCTACTACAGGACTCAGCAAATCCTCAATAACCTTCTTCTTAGACTCCTCAAGCATAACATATGAATTCTTGACATCATCTTTTGCCTCTTTCTGATCTTGGTCATCATCATATGCCAAGTCTCCCTTGCTTTCATCTTTCACAGTATGCTGAAAATCATAACCTTCTTCTCTCTGTGTAAGTGTATTTGCATGAGAATCAGCTGTCTCATCTTATTCCAAAATAGAACTTAGATTTTGTCCTCTTCCTTCATACTTTATGACAACATTAGAAAATTTCCTTTCCTCGGCTTTTGTACCTACAAAAACACACAACATATTAGATTCAAAACATTGAGACCCCTTGGCCTCTCTTGAAGCCTCAGTATTCAAGACTTCTCTTAGACACTCTCTTGCCTTGAGTATCTCTTCTTAATATTGATCATTCACCAGTTGCTCTCTTCTCCTATGTATCTTATGCCACTTCAACTTTCTTTTCACAAGAAAACCACATCTCTGGTCTTCTTCCTCTTTTTGTAACAACTCCATCAGTACTTTCAGATGGACTTCTATCTTAGCCTTATCTCTCTCATACTCTTCATCACTCAACTTCCTACATATGCCATTTTACTTGGAATATTCTTCCTTCATCTTGTGGCTGCCTTCTGAACCTCTGCTATGACTCTCAATAGTCATTTTCTTGAGTTTCTTTCACTCTCTATGAGTTGCATTAGCCTCTGCAGTAATAGTTCTCCCTGCTACACCTCACCTCACCAAACCTCCTCTATGCTTGGTCTTTTGGCAAGTACTGGTCCTCTTTCTAGAACCCTTTTGAGCAAACCTCTATGCTCCTTCTAGTCTTTCTCTCACAACTCAACTATATGAGAACATAACTGTCCTCTTGTACTTCAATCTTCACTTGAAATACTAGGTTCTATCCACACTTCTATTTTCTCTCAGAAATCTTCACTAGTTTCTTTCATCACTGCCCTCAATGACTGTGATCTTCTTTGCAGAGATGTTTCACTTATGCTGCCACCCATTTACATGCATACACTTCTCCCAAAGTAGATATATATTCCTATATCTTACTGTTCAGGCTACAAGCCTCTTCTCCACTTGCATGCAAACTCTTCCACTCACAAGTTCTCTTGCAGACTTCTCAGTTGTCTTCTATATTCACAGAATACTGTCTTATACCCCGTGTTTTTTCTTTTTTTTCTTAGATTAAACTTACCATCTTCCTTCATGCGTTACTGTGGTTCTCCTCATTACCTCGATAAATTCTGCATTCACCTTTGATCTACTTCTGTCATGACCTCTTGATCTATCTGTGCATGTAGCCATCTTCTTGCACTACACCTTGAAAGTCTTCAGACTTAAATTCTTTTATCTTGGCACTGTCAAATTTCCTGAGATCTTCCTTCTATCTCAACTTTCTCAGAAATTCTACCCACAATCGCAACTATGGAACTTCTCAACAAATTATACCAAGTCATCTCTGCAAGTCATTTCTCTCTCACACGAGCTTCTCCTTGCTCCTTCATAAATTCTACCACAACCTCAACTATGGAATTTCTCAACAGGAAATCTCAACTTCCTTGCTCTGATACCAAAATTGGTGCAAGAGGGGATAGATCTCAGCCAACCCCCAACTAACACTTCCAGGATCTAGTGGCTCCTACACTTAGCATGACTGCCAAAATTAGCTCAACAACCAAATTCTGCTTCTAAAATTTCCTCCTCACAATTTCACCTTCGTAATCGTCATTCCGACACTCTGTTTCCGTAACAAAGTTTCTACTATCGGGTTGTGGGAAGCAGGATCTCAAAACACCCAAAGTCGCGCTCTGCAACTTTCGTTCTGCAATGGCCTTCCCGAAATCGGGTTGCAAGATGCGGGATGCGGGATGCCAATTTCCCAAAGTTGCTCCCCTGAAACTTTCGTTCCAAAACAACCTTCCCAAAATCGGGTTGCGGGATGCGGGATGCCAACTTCCCAAAGTTGCTCCCCTGCAACTTCCTCATCGCAATTAATTCCCCACAATTTTCCTAGCCGTTAGACTTGATCTGCAAACTCAATATCCACCGTTCATTCTCTGCAAAACTCATTAATGGCATAAAATCTATGGGTTGTGCCGATTGATCATGGAATGATCAATCTAGACTGTAATCTCCTCAATTCTTTAGCCTATCACTCATATGCATGCATCTACAATCTATTTCAACCATTAAAGCAAGCATTTAACACTTGAATCAACATGATTTCAACAAAATACATAGATGTTCTATAAATTTCCGAAGTCAACTCTGCATAGACACACCGTCTAAATCATACATGCATCTAAGATAACAACACTTCAAAACACACGGCTACTCCTTCTGTTAAGCAATAAAGGAAAAATCATACAGCTAGGCTCTCCTTCAGTCTTATCAAAACATTTACAAGTAGAACCAGACACAGGTATGTTCTTTTCTATGCAACTTGCAATCCTCCCACTGAAAGGAAGAACCCCCTCTACTTCTGTAATGTGCCTATTTAACCTAAACGGTTGACTCTTACTCTGAGTGGTCCTGCAATAAAAAAAACCACTACTACGTGTGATGAAACGTTCCTCTCTTAACAAAACCAACTGCGGCTTGATCTCCATGAACGGAGTCATGATCCGAAATGATTCTCACGCCGCTAACAAGCTATGAATCAGCAAAATGACTCATCCTCTACTAACACCTATCATATATTTTATCCTATCTAGACTTGCTAGGAAAATAAACACTTGTACATGAGATTTACAATGGTTTTACAATAAACCCCTCCTTGGGTTGATGTCAAGACGTAAGGGTCTGGTCAGAAATTCATTGGTTGGCATTGAGAGCTAATTCTCTTGCATCAAACTCCCAAAGTAGAAAGAAATCATGACCTCCTGGTCATATGTCTTCAGCTTTTGTTTTCCTGGATCCCAAACTTTAGTCTGCTGCAAACAACTCTTGTTCTATTCACTATGCCACTACAGTTGGCTGTACTTTTTCATGAAGCTCTAAACTGTTGAACATTTCCTTCAATCTCCCTTGATTTAAATTCTGTTTTTACTTTCAGAATGGCTTCAAATACTACCCTAGATATGGCTCTGGGTATTCCTCTAGACAATTCTCTTGATATTGTGGAAAATGACATCCCAAATATTGTTTCCACCCTTACTTCCTTTATGCTCTTGTAAGCATCTCCCTCTGCAATATCCAATTCCTATGTACTATCTGCAAATTCACCTTCAGAAAGTAAATTATCTTCTAACCTCTTAGATACAGTAACATAATCACTCCCACTTTTCAGTATACTAGTAAACACATTACATAACTGTGAACCAATATCTTCTCTTGTTTTACAACATGAGACACTTCTCCTGTATTAACTATAAGTTCTTCCTCTTGTTCAAATGCTTCCAGCAAGCATTTCAGTCGTCCATTGATTACTTGATTCTCTTCAAGCACTCCTTCAGTATGCTGAATCTCTATGTCAGCAAAACTCTTCTCTATCTCTGTCTTGACAATCTTTAGTAATTGACCTTCAACTCTTTGACCAATTCTATCAGTCAATTTAGTCTTGCTCAGTCCCAAGACTGCTTCTTCTTCCACTCGAGACATAGTATCCTCATCTTCATCCTTATGATCTTCTTCTTCCTTGTCACTGAATAAAATTATTTGTGACATTATCTCATCCATCTCGGTTAGAATAGAATTCTGATTTCTCACTTCTGTGACAGTCCCAAAGGTATGTCTATTACCCTTACTTTGGCCATCTAAACAAACCAAATCTGCTTTATCCTCAGCAGGAACAAATTCTCTCTCATAAGACATGACTGTCTCTTGCCCAATAAGATTGTTGTCTTCATTAATTAAGGACTATGTAGACTCCTTCTGCTGCAATAACTCATCTCTCCCTTTGTCATTGCTTGACAACACTCCCAGCTGGCCATCTAAACTAACTATATCTTTACCACTTTCATCTCTATCTATGCACTCCTCGAGGTACTTCATCTCTTCATCAAAACTATCAAAACATAGCTTGTTTACCTAAGGTTTCCATTCACAATTAGGCTCATATTTCTCTAACAGGTTCTCCAGCAATAACATCTCTCTGTTCGCTTCTCCAAGCACAATATCTTCATGGTTGACATCTTCCTCATCCTTATGCCTTTCTTGGCAACCTTCAGTTTTCTTCAGTTCTAGGACTGATCCCTCTTTAGTTTGAGACATAGTTATCTCACTTTCATATTCACTTCTATCTCCTGCTCTATCACAAGCCCAATCTCTCTATGACGCTACTTCTTCATCTTCTATCAGAATTAAATCCTGATCCTTCATCACTGTGACAGTTCTAGATGTCTGTCCAACCATATTTTCTTGACCTTGCAGATAGGTCAACTCCTCTTTATCTTCCTTAATATCAGGTTTCATCATAGGAAGCATGACTGCTTCATCTTCATTAGCATTACCTTCATCACTTGACAAGGAATTTTCAATTTCCTTTTGCTGTAACACTTCATCTTTGTCTTTTTCCTGCAAGAAACTTTTCTTCTTCACTCAAGAGAGCTCAAAGAAATGGATTTCCTTCTGCACAACCTGCAAACACATGCAAATTGTCAGCATTAAACTCACAATACCCAATGTCCTTATTTGATGACTCAATCACCAAGTCTTCATGATGTCCCAAGTCTACTACAGGATTCAGCAAATCCTCAATACCCTTCTTCTTAGACTCCTCAAGCATAACATATGAATGCTTGACATTATCTTTTGCCTCTTTCTGATCTTGGTCATCATCATATGCCAAGTCTTCCTTTCTTTCATCTTTCACAGTATGCTGAAAAGCATAACCTTATTCTCTCTGTGTAAGTGTATTTGCATGAGACTCAGCTGTCTCATCTTCTTCCAAAACAGAACTTAGATTTTGTCCTCTTCCTTCATCCTTTATGACAACATTAGCAAATTGTCTTTCCTCAGCCTTTGTACCTACAAACACACACAACATATTAGATTCAAAACATTGAGACCCCTTGGCCTCTCTTGAAGCCTCAGTCTTCTAGACTTCTCTCAGACACTCTCTTGCCTTGAGTATATCTTTTTCATACTGAGCATTCATCAGTTGCTCTCTTCTCCTCTGTAGCTTATGCCACTTCAACTTTCTTTTCACAAGAAAACCACATCTCTGGTCTTCTTCCTCTTTCTATAACATCTCCATCAGTACTTTCAGATGGAATTCTATCTCAGCCTTATCTCTCTTATACTCTTCATCACTCAAATTCCTACATATGCCATTTTCCTTGGAATATTCTTCCTTCATCTTGTGGCTGCCTTTTGAACATCTGCTATGACTCTCAATATTCATTTTCTTGAGTTTCTTTCACTCTCTATGAGTTGCACTAGCCTCTGTAGTACAAGTTCTCCCTGCTAGACCTCACCTCACCAAACCTCCTCTGTGCTTGGTCTTTTGGAAAGTACTAGTCCTCTTTCTAGAACCCTTCTAAGCAAATCTCTATGCTCCTTCTAGTCTTTCTCTCACAACTCAACTGTATGAGAACATAACTGTCCTCTTGTACTTCAATCTTCACTTGAAATACTAGGTTCTAGCCACACTTCTGTTTTCTCTCAGAAATCTTCACTAGTTTCTTTCATCACCGCCCTCAATGACTGTGATCTTATTTGAAGAGATGCTTCACTTCTGCTGCCACCCCTTTACATGCATACACTTCTCCCAAAGTATATATCTATTCCTATATCTTACTGTTCAGGCTACAAGCCTCTTCTCCACTTGCATGCAAACTCTTCCACTCACATGTTCTCTTACAGACTTCGTAGTTGTCTTCTATATTCACATAATACTATATTGTACCCCATTTTTTTTCTTTTTTTTCTCATATTAAACTTACCCTCTTCCTTCACACGTTACTGCGCTTCTCCTCATCACCTCCATAAATTCTACGTTCACCTCTAATCTACTTCTGTCATGACCTCTTAATCTGTCTGCACGTGTAGCCATATTCTTGCACTACACCTTCAAAGTCTTCAGACTTAAATTCTTTTATCTCGACACTGTTATATTTCCTGAGATCTTCATTCTGTTTCAACTTTCTCAGAAATTCTACCCACAATCGCAACTCTGGAACTTCTCAATAAATTCTACCAAGTCATCTCTGCAAGTCATTTCTCTCTCACATGAGCTTCTCCTTACTCCTTCATAAATTCTACCCACAACCTCAACTATCAAATTTCTCAACAGGAAATCTCAACTTCCTTGATTTGATACCAAAATTGGTGCAGGCGGGGATAGATCTCATCCAACCCCCAACCAGTACTTTCAGGATCTAATGGCTCCTACACTTAGCATGACTGCCAAATTTAGCTCAACAGCCAAATTCTGCTTCTAAAATTGTCTCCCCGCAATTTCACCTCCATAATTGTCATTTCGACACTCTGTTTTCGCAACACAGTTTTCACTGTCGGGTTGTGGGATGCAGGATATCAAAACACCCAAAGTCACGCTCCGCAAATTTCCTTCCGCAACAGCCTTCTTGAAATTGGGTTGCAGGATGCGAGATGCCAAATTCCCAAATTTTCTCCCCCAAAACTTTCATTCCGAAATAGCCTTCTCGAAATCAGGTTGCAGGATGTGGGATGCCAACTTCCCAAAGTTGCTCCCCTGCAACTTCCTTCCCGCAATTCTTTCCCCACAATTTTCCTAGCCATCAGGTCTTGATCTACGAACTCAATCTCCACCGTTCATTCTCTGCAAAACTCGTTAATGGCATAAAATTTGCAAGTTGCATCGATTGATCATTGAATGATCAATCCAGCATGTAATCTCCATGATTCTTTAGCCTATTACTCCTATGCATTCATCTACACTCTATTTCAACCATTCAAGCAACCATTTAACACTTGAATCAACATGATTTCAACAAAATATATAGATGTTCTGTAAATCACTGAAGTCGGCTCTGCATAGACACATAGTCTAAATCATACATGCATCTAGGATAACAACACTTCAAAACACACGGCTAATCCTTCTATTAAGCAATAGAGGAAAACTCATACAGCTGGGCTCTCCTTCAGTCTTCTCAAAATATTTACAAGTAGAACCAGACATGAGTCTGTTCTTTTGTCTGCAACTTGCAATCCTCCCACTAAAAGGAAGAACCCCCTCGACTTCTCTAATGTGCCTATTTAACCTAAACTGTTAACTCCTACTCTGTGTGGTCTTGTAATCAAAACAAACCACTACTACGTGTGATGAAATGTTCATGTCTTAACAAAACCAACTACGAATTGATCTCCACGAAGGGAGTCATGATTCGAAATGATTCTCATGCCACTAACAAGCTATGAATCAGCAAAATGACTCATCCTGTATTGACACCTATTGGATATTTTATCCTATCTAGACTTGCTAGGAAAATAAACAATTGTACATGAGATTTACAATGGTTTTATAATAAACCCCTCCTTGGGCTAGTGTCAAGATCTTAGGGTCTGATTAGAAATTCATTAGTTGGCCTTGAGAGCTAATGCTCCTGCATCACCCTCGATCAAGGTCTTAACACTTCGATCGAGGGTTTATAACATGCTCGATTGGGGTCATGATAAACCCTCGATCGAGATTTTGATAAACCCTCGATTGGGGGTTTTAGACCTCGATCGAGTGTTATAAAAAGGCTTGATCGAGGGTTAAAAAAGACCTCGTCTAGCATTTGTAACTATCTATAAATAAGCAACAAACCCATCATTTAATTCACTTAGTTTGTTGGATAGAAAATGGTCATTTATATTCATTTGTCGATATGGCTTGTAGAGTAATTGGGTTATAGATGTGATTGATCACATGTATGACTCCAATCAATCACATCTATAACTCCAATGACTCTACGGTTAATATCTATTCATAAAATCTAGAGGAAGTGGAAGTAGTAATGCTTTTACTCGTTTTTTCTTCAAATTATGTATTATTACCCACAAGTATCATTTTTCTAGTCGAAATTATGTTTTATTAAATTTTATTATCATATAATTCTATGTTTGATTTTATTTGAATTTGAAGACCTTGTTCTCATGAATAATACGAGATTTTAAAAACTTTGATTAAAGAAATTTTTGGGTGTCCATATTCATGTGCATACATGAATATGGGCACTTGAGGATGTTTTTAGTTAAAGTTTTGAAAAGCTCGATTAAACTTCTAGCTCGATCAAGCTTTTCTATAACTGTACATAAACATTCAATAGGTGTATTTAAAAACACGTGTAAAAGCTTGATCGATGGTTTTAGAGACCTTGATCAAACTGATAGCTTGATCTTGACATTGTATTTCCATATGCATCATGTAAAGTTTCATTTAATTAAGTCTTCCAAAAGATGCTTGGACACCTTGTATTTTGAATCCCCATTTGAATTCATGTCATTGAAAATTTTCAATTTTTGTCGAAAAGAGAATTAGTATCATGTTTAGTTTCCATACTTTTTGTTTTTCGGATCTCACAGTCATCATAACACCTTTTCTTTTATTTATTTTCCTCCACTGTTAGCATTATGAAACACCAAAACAATTAGTCACGTGTTATTGATGTAAATTCTAATGTCATTCAATAATTTACTAACAAGATTATCTGCAAATGTGTGGCACAATAACAATTTTTAAGAGTAAACAATGGACATTGATATAACCCAAGGAAATGAGGTCATATTTTTTTTCATGCTCACATTTTCATCTCTCTAAAGGTACTAAAAATACTTTGCTCCTTCGTATTTAATTTTTAATTTTAAAAAACTACAATTATGTGATATGACTCGGAATTTAACACTATTTTTTATCTTAATTGTTCTGTTCTATTCCACCCTGGGCTCTGGGATTTAAATATCTATCCCGAAGATATATATCGTAGGTAGATCGTAGTCCTGAGAATCTAGGTCGAGTGGACACAAATTTCCTAAGTTTAGCTCATCAATTGAATTGCATTCATCATTGCTCTCCTTGGTTCAATGCAAAAAGAATACTATGACAATGATGCATGCAATTCAGTTGATGAGATGAACTTGGACGAGTTGTGTCCACTCGACCTAGATTCTCAGGACTACAATCTACCTACGATATAGATCCTCAGGCTAGATATTTAAATCTCAGAGCCCAGGGCGGAATAGAACATGACGATTAAGATAAAAATTAGTGTAAATTCAAAGTCATATCACATAATTGTAGTTTTTCAAAATTAAAAATTATATACGAAGGAGAAAAGGATTTTTAGTATTTAAAACATTTCACTACATTTATGTACTACATTGTATACACATTGGTATCCTTCTTCTTATTCTTCTGATTCTTTTTTATCCTTCTTATTGTATACACATTTAGTATCCTTCTTCTTATTCTTTTTTATTTTTTTATTTTTTTATTTTTTATTCTTTTACTTATGCTTTTTTTTTTAATTTTTATTTTTACATTTACCATATTGAAAAAATGATAATTTCTCATTTCTCCTTTATTCTTGTGTAATTTTTCTTTTTACTTTTTATTCAAAATGTGTGAAAACAATTACTTAATGAACACTTATGGTTATTACTAGTTTTTTTTCCTAATGAGGTGGAGGTCTTTATTCCTGTCTAATTTTTCTTTTAAATTCTCTTGGATGGGTCCTTGAAACCCATTTCTAAAATGCCGTACATGGGAATAATATCATATATATATATATATCCTGAAAAAATATGCTAGTATATACGTGGTGAGTGTGCATATAAAACCTTAGTAGTCATGTACACAACTTTTTTTTGGTAGTCATGTACAAAACTTTTTTTTGGCTGTTTAAGATTAGCTCTATCTAGGGTTTATTAGACCCTTGATTGAGGGTTTAATAAACCCTCGATCGAGCTTCTTTTAAAACCTTGATCGATGTATTTAAATACCTCGATCGAGGGCCTGAAAAACAGAGATTTAGCCCTCTTACAGGAAAATCAATGTTTCTCTGTGTCTTCTAGGTGTGTAAAACCTGTCATTCATGGCACACAACTGAGCGGAGTTCATACCGATAGGTTCTTCACTGAATCCTCTAACCATTGAGATATCATGGATGTGTTTTGGCATTCATATGGTTTTTTTTAATTAGTTCTAAAACTTACACTCAGAAAACCAGACAACAACTTTGTAGTAGCTAAAAGAAAAATCCGAAGGGTAAAATATACACATCCAAAAAATTCTTAAAAATGCACAACCCACACATCGATGTGTTCTCTTCAAAAGAGTATCTTTGGTTTTTCAATTTTTGAAAACAGTGAAAAAAAATGGGATGGACACACATGTGTATAAAATGATGTTGAAATCATATGTGGTCACTTTCAAAAAATAATGAATAATTGTATATTGCGAAATAAATTAACAAAAAATATGCATACCACAATGCATTTTGTGTAGATCATGCTCATATATATATATATTTAAATTATTAATGTAATATTGAATTATTGGGGTTGGACACGAGCCACTTATCAACTTCTTCAAATTTTTAAGGTCACACAGTTCATTAAATGCAAAATTTCACACATTAAATGACATCGGAATATGTTTTAAAAAATATCATTGGGAAACCAACATAATATTCTATAATTTGTTTTTTTACTGCAAGTTGAAATTCACATGGCATATATGCGTTTCGAGGGATTTTATTAGCACATGAGTAAAAAATTAGGTTTTCGTCACCAAATTTGGCCAAAAAGTGTTATCCACCTTCATGGAATCA
>LPNX010687680.1:386538-406668 GCA_001517045.1 Pseudotsuga menziesii
TACGTATAGAATGTGGCAAAAATTTATATATATATATGAAACACAAATCTATGAACTCACCTCGCTCGAGTTGAGTGTTAGGTTTGAGAGGTTGGGTATCTGCCGAGACAAGCCTTCATCAGGACCCGACTGATGAGTGGCAGCCCACTCATCCATAAACATCATAGTGGCTTCAACTCCCTCATCTGCAACTGCCTGTGTCTATGTATGTTTCCATGACATGAAAATAGTTATATTAATGAATTACAATTTTAACTTGAGAATTGCAATTTGAACATGTAAATTATAATCTGAACATAAATATGAAAACAATTCGAACATAAATAAATAGTACCTCGTCGATTGGCGTGTCATGAGTAGGACTCGATCGAGGCTGTGTAGAATCATGTGCAATTCCTTTTCCTCTATCCTGTACAATACGAACAAGATAAATGACAAAAGTTAGAACAAAACAAAATATTACATGTTCAACAATTGACTCATTTATAAATTCAAATTTAGGATGACAGTTAACACATACCTCATCAACGTGGGCAAATAGAACTGCAGTGGGACCTCAAATAGATGCATCACTACCAAATAGGACCTCCATGAAACTGGGCTCCTGCATGGAGTTCTAACACAAAGAAAAGTATTAGTTAAAAAAATGATTCATTTGAGGATACATTATAATCAAATGGAGACAATAAATATATACTTGTCCCATCGGTCGAGGCCTGCATCTATGATGCAGTCCAAAATATGCATGGAGGGCCATGATATCATACTACAACACTGTGTCGTGATCAAGAATGTTGAGAAGATCATCGACCACCCACTATAACTCAGGATCTATAGGTGCAGTGGGTGCTCTGCATCTCTCTACATGCACAACCATCATGGTACCATGCATTGCCATGCGTGTCGCCTCTGCCATTGGACTAAAATCCTCAGTCACTAGATGAGATGACTCAACTACATCATCTGGCTCCGGCTGAGCTCCAGGGTCTCTCCTAGCCCCAGGACGCGCATGACTGCGTCCCCCACCAACACCATAGAAGCTCGAGGGTGTGCTGGTGTAATCTGGGTGCATCTCCAGGACAAACTCTGCATATATGTGTTTTTCAAAATATAGCAGGACCTGGTCAGGGTGGGGAAACATGCCCCATGCTCCAATGAACCTATCATATACATATGGTGCTGCAGACTCTGACTTAAACTCCTTGAGTCTAAGCGGTTGACCAGAGCCGCAGTCAGGAGGGATATCAAATAATGCTCCCTTCACATCATGGCCAGTTGTTGCATCTCTCACTACGACTTAGTTATCAGTACCCATCACTGTGGCCCTTCTTCTCTAACATGCAGAGGCCCAAAGATAACTCAATGGTCCGATGGACATGTAGACCTTCAGTAGATTGTCTAATGTCTCTAACATCATCCACATCGAACGTGATAAGGGAGAGTGGTCTGGAATGGAGCAGATGTTAACCCACAAACACTTATGTTGATTGGTAATGTCCCACAACATGATACGTGCGATATCATCCTCCCATGGTGCTTCCTCGGGAGGGTTGAGGCCATATTGTGCAGCACTTGAAAATTAAATGAAAACAAAAATGTCAATCAAAATACATACATCAATTGTAGGTGAATTTGAAATCAATATAAATTAAAGGTACTGATAACTGAAAGAAATATATATATGCATTTATTGTACCTCTCTCGTGGGGAACCTCCCCACTGACACCAACAATATCCTCATCACCACTCGCATGCACAGAGAAGCTACCAGAGTGGTTGCCGCTCATCTCCCAGTAGGAGCGTGTGTCGGCATAGAACGCCTAGGAGAACCTATGAAAATAGAGACATACAAGTTGATGATTAAATATACAGACATGAAACAATTTAATTTGATGCAACTAACAACAAAGAGTACATCATGCACAATTGTATACTTACGAGTCCTCTACCGACCTTCGAGGTGAGGAATGGCCTCAGATATGCTAGTGCTCTGCCTTCGACGAATCGAAGAACCCCACTGTAGAGATGAATCTGTGTGAAATAAGGCATAATAAATGCATTCAACATACAATATAAGATAAATGATAAATATGTCAATAATAAATATGTAGATTTGGGATTATTAATATATCATCACATGGTGCACATTAATAATGGGAAAATGATCATGAGTGTGAGCACACTCAATAAGGAAATGGCACATGCAAAGGTTTTTTTCACAGATAGTTGAGCTTGACCATTCATGTCATGTGTGTGAATTCAAAAGTGTTATTGGGACTCATGGTTTTTGCTTTGTTCGAAGCTCTAAATTTTCATCCCAATCCAGTAACAGTC
Source organism: Pseudotsuga menziesii (assembly GCA_001517045.1). Lineage (NCBI taxonomy): Eukaryota > Viridiplantae > Streptophyta > Pinopsida > Pinales > Pinaceae > Pseudotsuga > Pseudotsuga menziesii. The sequence goes on from LPNX010687680.1 coordinate 388,873, forward strand.
TCTAACTTCTGAACACAAAACAATTTCATAGACTTGAAAATGTGAGGGAACGTAACAACTCGATTTAAAAAATAGTGTTAAAGAATAATGGAGAGATGGTCATTTCATTTGGCTCATCTGCCACTAGTTGATGACATTCATTTTGTTTGCTATCGACCAGGAATTACGAAGATCAAAGTTATTATTGATATATATTATTTATAGATCCGAGCATGATGATTAATGTTGAAAAATAAAATATTATGTTCTTGGCATTGGCCCCATCACTTAGAGTTCTCGATGATCATAATTCCAAGGAATTTTTTAAACTAAAAACTTTGACTTTGAGGGAACCATTTCCAACAAGAAATTTTACTAATAAAGAAACCATTACTTATAGGAATCGTGACCAACATTTTGATGAAGTAACTATGACTGGAAAGAACTCTAATTGGCATGAAATTTTCCCAATAGGAACTCTAATTGGTAGGAACCTTGATTGATAGGAACTTTAACAAAGGTAGCATTTCTTTTCGACCATAGTTAAGGAATCCAAGTTTCTATTGTTCATAGTATGGATTACTAAACCAATGATCAATAAATTTTTGAAACTATTAACATCATCGGAATTGGAATTTTGACAATTACAAAAAATAATGCTCGTATATATAACAATCAAAGTTCATGTTGGTCATCATTCTAGGGAAAATTCCTAACAAGGAAATTTAAATATGGACCTATTATTAATAGCGACTCTAGGAATATGATTAGTAAGGACCTTGATGTAGGGAACATTGATGCAAGAAAGTCTAGATTCAATGGAACTTTGGCTAGGATTCTATGAATTATATGATTGATAGGAAATATACTTAACAAACAAACTCTAACCACTAGGAACTTTGAATGACAAGAAATCGATGAAGGAACTATTACCGATATGAATGTTGTCTAGAGTTCATGTTGGCCATAGTTTTAAGGAAATTTCATAACTAGGATATTTGATTGACGGGAACATTGAAAGAACAAACTATAACCAAGGAATTGTGATATTAAGAATTTTGAATAGGGAAATATGATCAATGGAAGCTATGAACTATATGATCATCAATAACTTTGACCAATGAGAACTATGATTGATAGGAAATCTAACTAACAAATGAACAGTTACTGATTGGAACTTTAACCAACATGAATATGAAGGAACTATTACCAATAAATTTGTCTAGGTACAACTATGATTGCTAAAGACTCTAACATACCATAAATTACAATTCCAGATTTCCATAATTTAATGTATAAATTTATATATTTTATTAGTAATATATTTTACTATTATTTTAAAATATTCTAAATTTATAATTTATAATTTTCAAAATGTTGAATATAAATCTATATATTTTTTCTAAAAAATATCAAAAATATAATTTTATCTTAAATTATGGATTTTTATTAATTTTTTAATTTAATATTCTTTAAAAAAAACTTAAATCATGAATTTCTCTTAATTTTTTAATTTGATTTTTTGTTTTCAAATTTACACACTTATATATTAATATTTTTTTCCTTAAAAAAACAAAAAAAAGAAGATCCACATTTTCATCATGCTTTTACTTTTGTTTAAGCTTAAAAAAAACTAAAATACACAAGTACACTTTTCAATAAACTAAAATCAAAATATGTCAACTAATAAGTGAAAACATACCTATCATATTTTATTATCAACTTTTTTATTATAAGAAATATAAATATGAATTAATATAATATTTTAATTATAATTATAATTTATTTTAATTAAATAGTTTATATATATATATATATATATATATATATATATATTTGAATATATATCAAAATATTTAAAGTAAAATGTATGGGTTGTTTAGATAAATGCATACAACGGTTTAAGGTTCATGATTGTCTTGCATCTAGGGTTTGGATTTTTTCCAATCCTCCGTGTATGCTCGGAGGATTGAAAAAAATTGGAGAACATTTCTTCTTGCCCGACACACATTTAAAAATTAAACCGACAGCATAAACGCTGTCGCTTGATAGAAATATTTATACATACTATAAATTTAAAATTTAAATTTTAAATTTAACAAATTTGAATTTTTTCAATCCTCCGTGTATTTTCGGAGGATTGAAAAAAACTGGGCAGCATTTCTGCTTGCCAGACACATTTAAAAATTAAACCAGCAGCATAAACACTATCGGTTGACAAAATATATATAAAACAAAAAAACAAATTTCAAATAAATAACAAATTTCAATTACAATTTTATAAAAATCCGGCAACATTTCTGCTTGTCGACACACAGTGCAAACATATTAGACTAAAAAAATAACCTAAAAACATCTATATTAATGACTTTTTTCAATTTTAACCTAACATTTTAAAACTTAAAAAAAAAGTAAAATTTCATTTAAATTTCAAAACCAAGGTTTGAGTGTTACCTCTCTGCTCCGACATCGTGGTGGAAGGTAGGGGTGGGCGTGGCTTGCGCAATAGCTCAGTGGATGACTCTGGGGATGCAACAATTCAGTCAAGGTCTCTCCTAGCTCGATCGAGGGTCTTCTTTGCAAAAAAAAAGGTAAAATGGCTGCGGCTTCCCGCGACCTTTTTTTAATTTTTTTTTAACAGGAACCTTGATTGAGGTCAAAAGATCGATCAAGGTCATAAGGTCAATTGAGGTCCGAAGCTCTATCAAGGGTTTATGTAACCCTCGATTGAGCTAGCGGTTAACCCTCGATCGAGATATCAATACGTTGATCGAGGGTTAACAAAATCCTCGATCGAGCGCTTGTTAAACTCTCGATCAAGGTATCAAGACCTCGATCAAGGGTGCATTTTTTTCTTTTTACCAAAATTGTCTTTCCAAAAATTGTAACCCACCTCCATGGATGAACCCACTAACAATATATTTTTTGAGATAAGGAGTTAGGACAATAGAAATTAAAAAAATAGAAAAATATAATATTTTGAAATAAAAATTACACATTTAGAATCTGCAAAAAAGAACACTATTTATGTTTAATATTTCATAAAAAATGATTATCTATAGCATAGTGTAACAAGTGGGTAAACACATACTTCTTCATAAACTGGAATAAATTTACCCTAGTGAATCTTTTCAAGGTCTTAGTTTTAATGCTGGTGGATTGGATTTTTTTATATCGTATATAAAGGTCAGTTTCTAGTAGTGCGACATATATTTTTTTATGAAATGGTTGAGAAAAGAAAAAGTTATAGCATAAACATGATCAATTTTCTAAAAATCTAGTTGCATCTAAAAGGTCCCCCAACTTCATGCACTCACCCATAACATATATTATAGCAAGATGTCAGAAATGTCAGTTAGTTAAAACTGAACATCGACATTCTGATAGTTTACAACAACCCTTGCTTGTTCTAGAATGGAAATGGGAAGTAATGAACATGGATCTCATCATACCTTTTCCTAAGACTAAGAAACAAAATCATTCAATCTTGGTTGTCATAGATAAATTATCAAAGGCTACACATTTTATCCCAGTTTTAAGCAACACATAAAGTTGTTAATATAGCTGATATGTTTTTGAGACAAACTTTTAGATTGTATGACATTACAAAATCCTTTTTTTTGACAAAGATTCCAAATTCACAGGTAATTTTTGGAAAGCATTATTCTATGGTATATATATGCAACATTTTTTTGTACCTCTTATCACCCATAATCTAATGGACAAACAATGTGTACTGACCATATTCATAAAGACATATTAAGAATGCAAGTTATGCAAAATCCATATCGATGGGAGTACTACTTATATTTAGCCAAGAGTTCTCTTATAACAATGGGTATCTGTTTTCTACCAAAATAGCCCCTTTTGAGGTATTGTATGGTAGAAAGTGCAGAACAACTATCACATGGGATGATCCTATGGACATATTAATGTTGGGAACATATTTTTTAAAGGAATTTGAACAATTAGTTGAAAATGTAAAGTAGAATTTGAAGAAATCATAAAATTAGTAGAAGAGTTATGTTGATAAATATTGCAGAGATAAAGGGTATTAGGTTGGTGATCATGTGTATTTAAAGGTCGAGGAAAAGAGAATTACTCTTAGATTGGGAAAGTATAGTAACTTGGATCGTAAATATTGTGGGCCATTCATTAGAGGAAATTTTAACTCAAAATGGGCCTCCTAAGAAAAATAATAAAATAATAGTTAAAACAATAAAATAATATTTATTAATTTTGGAGGAAGAAAAGAAAAAACTACTTTTTTTGTTTGTATTTTCGACATATCTCCCTGTGTTTTTACTCAAATTTCGATCAGGAGAGCTCCCTGGATGCGAAATTAAATTCTACATCCAACTAGTACCCACTCGGCATACATTTGATGGGCCCCACTACCCCAAAAACAAGAAATACCTGAAAAAATGTGATGAATGCATCATCACATTTTTTCAGGTATTTCTTGTTTTTGGGGTAGCAGGGCCCGTCAAATGTATGCCGAGTGGGTACTAGTTGGATGTGGAATTTAATTTCGCATCCAGGGAGCTCTCCTGATCGAAATTTGAGTAAAAACACAAGGAGATATGTCGAAAATACGAACAAAAAAAGTTGTTTTTTTATGATACATATCCCCAAATTGATATTAAAAAATTGTTTAAGACCTATATGGTATTTCAAATTTAAATAAATTTCATTGGCTAACACATGATGACATGGAATTTGAATCATGGTTAAAAGGCCCATTTTGAATTGAAATTCCCTTTTAAGCAAAATCATAGAAATGATAGGACATGTGGCATATTAGCTTCCCTTATAGCTCATATTGAAGTTCATGATGTATTCCGTGTTTCTCTTTTAAAAGAGTATGTTCATGATGGTAATAATATTATTGATTGGAACTTTTTATAAGCAAAACTAGAAGGAGAGTTCCTGCCAGAACCACTATGTATACTAGACTGAAAATAAACTCAGCTCAAAAAACGAGTGTCTGCTTAGGTGAAGGTGTAGTGGAAGAATTTGAGACTTGAAGAGGCCATTTGGGAAAGGAAATATGCTATGAAAGAAGCATACCATTTCATTTTTGAAAGATGAAATCAAACATGTTACCACTAGGACGGTGATACTATAAGGGGGGTGGGACGTAACATCCCAATACTGTCCCCCTATTGAATAAGTTAGGTGGACTTGAACTTGTTTAATTAAGTTATGAAGATTTAGTTTTATTTTGAATAAGTCAAGAGGAATTGAAACTAAAATTGATACTGGAGTGGTAACTATATGCCATCATGATCAAAAGGAATTTTATGTGATTAAAATGATGTTACTTTTATATTGCTTGGCATCCAACTTATTATGGGACGACTTGTTAAATGAGAGACTAAGCTTACTACGGGATATGATTTAAAAGAGTAAATAAAACTTAAGAAGAGAAATTTAAGTAAGATCATAAAAATAATAATTTATGAATTAAAAGAAATGTGAGGAATAAAAAATGAATCCTAACTACTTTCCCAAAATCAAGAAAATATAAAAATAAGAGAAAGTCAAGAGAGGGGGATGCAAAACAAGAGAGAAGTCACCCTGTAAAAAAAGAGAGAACCTAGAAAAATAAGAGAGAAGTCACCCTCTAAAAATGGTTAAGAAAGTTAATAATTAACAGTAGTTAAGGGAGATTACATAGGAGGAAAGTTTTCCCATTTCCATAGTACAAGTCCAACCTAGTTATCCTATTTAGCGCTCAATATTAATCCCAAATGTATTTTGGGGCTTTGGATTTAATATCTTGGTTTCGTTGAAAATAAGATTTACACAGGAGCCATGGAGATGACTAAAGAGGTCCTATTGGGAAGTATACTTAAGAAATATTCATATTATCACACAATCCCTATGTCATTATCTGTTAGTAAGCTTGGCCTCTCTCGGAAGTGAACTTTGCAAGGATTGAAAGCTTATGCATATTTGTGGAATCTAAGGTTGGGTGGAACATGATTTTTCCATGACAAGTTGCCCGGTCAAAAACATACAAGTATCTATTTGCTTCTATTATTTAATAGTTTTGGTCATGTTTATATTAACTCCTAGTTCTATTTATTATTCTATATTAATTATTAAGAAATATCAGTAAATAATCTATACTATTATTATGAGATTGGAAAAACTATTCTATTTCGTAGTTATCAATGTTCATTCTATAGCTATTAATGTTTTTATATATCTTATAGAGTTATTATGAGATAGATGTTCTAATCACAATTATAATATTTTATGTATGTAAAAAAAATTCACTTCACTATAACATAACCTAATGTCTAGATATGTAAAAAAAAAATGGATCAACAAATTTATTTATTTATTTACAAATAGAATGATTTCTAACTTCTAATCACACATATTATTTCTTACTTTTATTATTTCTTTACTTCTTTACTGTGATCATAGGATATATCTAATGGATTTGAATTAGCATTATTCATTATACTATTATTTTTTACATTATCATGATTTAATAGATTGTTTATATTTATTGTTTTGATTATTTTAAAAGTTAACACTAAATTTTAATAAGATAAAATAAAACAAAATCAAAATTGAATATATTTAGACAATAATATTACCAACAAAATTTTATATACATGTTTAAAACCCTACTGACAAAACTATTGTTTATAAACAATAACATAATATAGAAAAAAGTTCTGAACCCTAGAAATTCACCCTTAACCTCGATGTATATACTATTGTGTTAAATATTATATATTTATCATAACTAAGCCAAATTATATACTCAATAACAAACACATACATTATACCATTTAGTGTTGATACGGGGTTGAACCCTAGGGTTTTAAATCCTTTTTTCATTTAATTAAAATATAAACGATGATTATATATATAAGTAGGGAAATTGGTAACTCGTCGGGATTATCTGGGCCAGGCCCAGGTTCAAAGCCGCCGGCTGCCACTATAAACCCCTAAATATATCCGACAACCCGCAAGCCAGGATATACCAGAAACTTGTGACTCAGCAAAGGCCGAGACGTCCCGGACTCCAATCCCGACAAGGGGCGGTAGCCTATCCAGGGGGTGTCTACCCTTTGAGCCTTATTACAGCGGGCCATGTCTCGGTGGGATTTGATCCCTGGTGGGCTGGGTGAAAACCACCTTCCCCACCGTTCGGGATCCCACGTCATTGACAACAATGATTATATATTTTAAACACAATATTGTCAACCAACCGAGGGTCGAGCTTGAAGGTCACCAAAGTGAATAAAACAAGTATTATAAATTATTTAGTATACTACTCATGCCAAATGGATTCATGGGCAGAGTTTCAAGGCCTCATATTAACATCTAAGCATCAGAAGTAAACATTAATATATATGTATATACATCAAATCCCATGGATTCATCGCGTGTATTATAAACATTGTAAATATACTTCATACATTTCGCTACAAGATTCCTTTATTAACAGAATGTTTAATCTAAAAAAATTTACATTAAATGCACAAAACAAAACAATAAGTCTGATGGTAAAATTCGAGGAAAACCTCAAGGTCGGCGTTTCAATATACGTAACAAATAAAACAAAGAATCACCATAAAACATTATATTCTTCCATTAAATAGACTGAGCATAAAAATCCGTTGCAAACAAAACAAAATACACAGTAGAAAAATAAAATCCAGAGTTAACGTTTAAGGTATGTCCATCTATGGCATACAAAACATTCTTTTATACCAGAGGCTAACTCTAGCTATGTTTGGCCCTATGAACCACCTCCATTACTTTTGCATTAATGTAGAACTTGTAAAATGAACCATATCCATTACTAGCAAGTATCCATGCTAAGCAAGACATGAAGCCATCGTGGGATTAAACCCCCCACTCACAACTCATAAGCAATATACATTTACACAAATTCATTAATATGATTAGTCTAGGTCGAAGGCCGAGTTAAGGTTAATTATGTATTATGGTTCAATAATATATTTGTTTTAAAAGTTAAGATAGCAATTTTTTTCAAGATAAAAAAACCATTTTTTGATATTCATTGAAATCAAAGGTAACACAATACAAAGCATGATTCAATATAAGGTATAAATCTCCCTCTCATCATAAGGTATAAGCTAATATTTTATAAGGTATAAATCTTCCTCTCATCTCCTTAAATCGAACATACATACCAAGCATAGGTATACGCTAATACACAAAAGCCCACTTCAATTAACAACAACCTACGTACAAGTAAGAAAGCACCCAAAACTAAAAGTGAGAAGCTATACACCGAGCCCTCACGAATCTTCTCATTCTCATAAAATTCCTCAAAAACTAGTAGACCTTAAGGAAATCCAACAACATATTTGGATAGGCAGTTCTTGGCCCTAGGAAAGGGCTTAAGATATTTGATCGGAAGTTTGAAGAATCCGGTCGCAAGAGGAGCAAGGTCGCGACAAAAAAAGAGAGAGTAAGTTGAATCCAGGAATTTGATCTTTTTTTGAGGATACACTGAATATAAAATAGTGAGTTAAGAAGACAAGTATTCTATTTTTGGGGATGGGAATGAATGTAAACTGGGTCAATAGTGCCTTTATAAATTTAACAGGATTTTTTGGGTTAGTTAGAAGAAACCGTTGGTTGTTAGTTAAGAACTAGTCGATGGTAAGAACAAGAGTCGGGAAAAGTATATAAGGTTAGCCCATAAGCTGTGTGCGGGTCATGATGTTAATAAGTCATGTTGTTAAGAAGGGATGCCATTAATTGGCAAGGTAATGTCAATGAGAGTGTAAGGTCGATCCATAAGTTGTGTGCGGATTGCCATCGTAGATTGTTAAGGAAGAGAACAAGAACAAGAAAATATATGAGAGCATGAGAAAGACAGAGAAAAATCATCTATTGTAAGAGGATTTTGAGAGAAGTTTGCATGATGTGTGCACATAACAAAATCGTTCTAAACATTAATTTATCAAGATGAAGAGCGCTTTTGTGGTTTTTCCCGTATTGGTTTCCACATTAAATCTATGCGTCCATGATGTATGTTTATGTTATGTCTGAATATTTATGTGTGTGTCACAAGTGACATTGAAATAATATTGTGGAATGTCGACAATAACTATGGTTTAAATCCATATGCTTTATATATCATCCATGTGTTGATAATTCTGTCTATTTTATACGATGTGTTTGTGTCGACGGATCGGTCTACTTTCTATGTTGTCTATGTTTCAACGGTAGTCCATATATCTGCTACACTCGATCGACCTCTTTAACGATGCCATGAAGAAATCCTCTTCTATACTTGCAGAAGCTTAGTTCTTGCAGTCCCCATAGGTATGTCAAGTAAGACCTTACTTTCCTCGTAGGTGTTGCTGACAGAGTTATACTCTGTCAGGCCGGTGCCTTGGGATTTGTTGGATGGAAAGGAAAATTGAACATGGGTTAGTGGAAATCAAACCAACAACAATCATCAATAACATTATGTTCTCTGAATACATGACTGATGCTGAAAGAGATAAATGAATTTAATAGTGATAAGGTACGTGAGCCCCATTGTTCAAGTGATATAACCTAAAGTTTAGAGATATTATTGGCATAGTTGACAATGATTTTAGAATCTCCAAAATATGAAGGATTAAGATACCAAAGCACGAAGGGAAGAGAGACAATTACCAAAGTTCTAGGAGCTTCTCTCTTGTGTTGGTGCCAGGATTGCAACCAAGCCTTAATTTAAAAATGTCTACCTCACTGAGAGAGAGATACATACCAACACGAATCAACCACTTTGTAAAATGTGGTTGTGGATTGAAATCAACCATGGTTCAAAGTTAACCTTGGATTGAAGTCAACCATTGATTAAAATCAACTATGGATTTATGAAGTCAACAATGGATTGACACCATTAACGTTAATATTATTAATGGATTGATGCCAACCATTACATTTAATTCAACCTTGGATTGAAGTTGACCTTGGATTGTAGTCAACCATTAATTGAAGTCAACCATGGATTGAAGTCTACCTTGGAATATTGAAGTCAATCTTGAAATTAACCATATTTGAAAATCATTATTGTCAACCTTTGATTGTAGTCAACCATGTATTGAAGTCAATCTTGAAGTTAACCATAGTAATTTATCCCTTTGTCACTTTTCCACAACTCTCTATAGCTTGCACACTTTTTAATTTCCTTTAGTTGGAACTCATTCTTTTTTATAACTTTATTGCGTCCGTTTAACCTTTTATTGGATGACATGACCTCCTCACCAAGGAGTTTTGATTTTTAAAGGTGATCTAGCCTTGTACATCTAGGTAGTAAAAATTATATATTTTAATTTTTTTCTTTTCTTAAAGGTATATTTCATAGTTTTAACCCAATACTCCTTTGCATAAGCTTCTTGGGAAACATCTGTTGCTCAGTAACCTCCATATTCTTATGCAGGGAGCTTGTCTTGGCTACCTTGGATGGGGAGAAACTACTGCAAGTCTCTCTTGAATCTGCAACTTGCTCAAACCGGTGGAGCAACTCTCAACTCCAAAAACCTGCTCTGATACCAAACTATTGGATAGGTAGGGAATTACAACCAAGAAACACATATTAAGATCAAACACAAACACATTCAACTACAATTGATTCAAATATTGATACAATAGGATCTTTCAATATTTTCTATTAACACACACAAAATACCTTGTTTTTACTATGTTCTCTACATATCTCAAAATAGGATGCATGCTAAGTATTCATGCTAAGTAAGGAATGGAGCCATCATGGGATTAAATCCCAACTCACAACTGATAAGCAATATACATTTACACAAATTCATTAATTTATGCCAGCTATTGGATTCTTCTATCCTCGACTAGATATGACAAAGGCCGAGTGAAGGTTAATATATGAATGATATATTATCGTTTAATAATATATTTGTTTTAAAATTTAAGATAGCAATTTGTTTCAAGATGAAAAAATCATTCCTTGATATTCATTGGAATCAAAGGTAGCAAAGTACAAGGCATGATTCAATATAAGGTATAAATCCCCCTCTCATCATAAGGCTTACAAAAAAATAGGCTAAACAAATGAGCCCCACAGAACTCAATTCCTAAATCTAACATACATACCAAGCATAGGTATAATCTAATACACAAAATCCCACTTCAAATAACAACACCCTGCATACAAGTAAGAAATCACCCAAAACTAAAAGTGAGAAGCTCTACACCGAGCCCTCATGAATCCTCTCATCCTCAAAAAATAGTAGGCCTTAAGGAAATCCAAAAACATATTTGGATAGACAGTTATTGGCCCTAGGAAAGGGCATAAGAGTTTTGATCGAAAGTTTGAAGAATTTGGTCACAAGATGAGCAAAGACGCGATGGAAAAAGAGAGAGTAAGTCGAATCCGGGAATTCAGCCTTTTTTTGAGGATACACTGAATGTAAAACAATGAGTTAAGAAGATATGTAGTCTATTTTTGGGAATGGGAATGAATGTAAACTGAGCCGATAGTGCATTTATAAATGTAACAAGATTTCTTGGGTTAGTTAAAAGAACCAGTCAATTGTTAGTTAAGAACTTGTCGATGGTTAGAAGAAAAGTTAGGAAAAGTATATAAGGTCGACCCATAAGTTGTGTGTGGGTCATGATGTTAAGAAGTCACATCATTAAGAAGGGATGTCGTTAATTGGCAAGGTCATGTCAATGAGAGTGTAAGGTCGATCTATAAGCTGCGTGCGGATTGTCATCGTAGATTGTTAAGGAAGAGAACAAGAAGAAGAAAATATATCAGAGAATGAGAAATACATAGAAAAATCATCTATTATAAGAGGATTCTGAGAGAAGTCCATAGGTTGTGTGCGTAGACCAAAAGCATTATAAACATGACTCATGCCAAATGAAGAGCACTTTTTTGGTTTTTCCTATATGGGTTTCCATGTTAAATCTATGTGTCAATGATGTATGTTTATGTTGTGTTTGCATATTTATGTGTGTGTCAAAACTGATATTGATATAATACCATGGAATGCCAACAATATATATGGTTTAAATCTGTATGCTTTATATATCATGCATGTGTTCACAATTATGTATATTTTATACACTGTGTATGTGTCGACAGATCCATTTTCTTTCTATGGTGTGTATGTGTCAATGGTATATAATATATATTCTACAATTGATCGACCTATTTAACGGTGCCATGAACAAATCCTCTTCTACAATTGCATAATCCTGGTTCTTGCAGTCCCCATAGGTATCTTGGGTGAGACCTTACTTGCCTCAAAGATGTTTCCAATGGAGTTATACTCTGTCGGGCCGGTGCCTTGGGATTTGTTATACGGGAAGGGAAAATGAACCTGGGTCATTGGAAATCTACCCAACAACAATCATCAATAACATTATGTTCTCTGAATACACGACTGATACTGAAAGAGATAAATGAATTTATTAGTGATAAGGTACGTGGGCCCCGTTGTTCAAGTGATAGAACCTAAAGTTCAGAGATATTATTGGCATAGTTGAAAATGATTTTAGAATGTCCTAAAATATGAAGGATTAAGATACCAATGAAGGAAGGGAAGAGAGCCAATTACCAAAGTTCCAAGAGCTTCTCTCTTGTGTTGGTGCCAGAATCACGACCAAGCCTTAATTTAAGATTGTGTACCTCATTGAGAGTGAGATACATACCAACACCAATCAACCACTTTGAAAAATGTGGTTGTGGATTGAAATCAACCATGGTTCAAAGTTAACCTTGGATTGAAGTCAACCATGGTTCAAAGTTAACCTTGGATTGAAGTCAACCATTGATTGAAGTCAACTATGGATTTATGAAGTCAACAATGGATTGACACCATTAAAATTAATATTATTAATTGATGAATGCCAACCATTACATTTAATTCAACCTTAGATTGAAGTTAAACTTGGATTGTACTCAACCATTGATTGAAGTCAACCATGGATTTAATTCTACCTTGTAATATTGAATTCAATGTTGAAATTAACCATAGTTGAAAATCATTGTAGTCAACCTTCGATTGTAGTCAACCATGGATTGAAATCTATCTTGGATTGAAGTCAATCTTGAAGTTAGACAGAGTAATTTCTCCCTTTGTCACTTTTCTACAACTCTCTATAACTTGCACACTTTTTAACTTCCCTTATTTGTAACTCATTCTTTTTTATAACTTTATTGCGCCCATCTGACCTTTTATTGGATGACATGACCTCCTTACCAAGGAGTTTTGATTTTTAAAGGTGGATATAGCCTTATACATCTAGGTTGTAATTTTTTTTAATTGTTTTCTTTTAATAAAGGTATATTTCATACGTTTAACCCTTCTCCTTTTCATAATCTTCTCAGGCAACAATTGTTGCTCAATAACCTCCACAACCTTATGTAGGGAGCTTTGCTTGGGTTCCTTGGATAGGGAGAAAATATTGCAAGTCTCTTTTGAACTTGCAACTTTCTCAAACTGGTGGAGCAACTCTCAACTCCAATAACCTTCTCAAATACCAAACTATTGGATATTTAGGGGATTACAACCATGAAACAAATATTAAGATCAAACACAAACACATTCAACTACAACTAATTCAAATATTGAGATAATAGGAGCTTTCAAGATTTTCTATTAACATAGAAAAAATACTATGTTTTTACTATTTTCTCTACATATCTCAAAATATAATTCATACATATATAATCAAATTCTAAAATAGTTCAAGAAGTTTCCCACAAGAACTATTTCACCTAACTCTATTAAAGACTGTAACATCTACTATCATATGTACATAAGGAAAATTACTTGTTGCAGAGTTACTTGTAATAGTTTCCTTATTTTAGAGACACACTAGCTAATTTACTTGTGTGTAATGTCCCTTTTTAATATTTCTTTTAGTAAATGACCAATTTTTCACGTTTTCCTCAATTTCGACCCTTGACTAGTTTTGATGTCTAGGTCTCCAAATTGGCCCAAATACGCCCCCATATTCTGAAAAGGTGTATGAATGATATTCAGAATTGGATATTATGTTCAGAGATTATTTATAACCCTCCAATAAATTCTGCAAACTATTTTTATATTCTGATCAAAGTAGGAGTCTTTACTAGCAAATTAGGGTTCCAATCCCCCCCGGGTAAATGTTGGAAATGGCTTCTCGAATGCTCTCAATCCCACTCGAATTTCTGAACAGGAGAAGGGGAGGTGTAAGGGAAATTTTTAAGGGATCATATGCATCTTTTTTCATTTTATATAGGATGTTATGACTCGCTCCAACACAACTCCCAAATCACTATTTCGACCCTTGGGGAAAATGCACCATATATTCTCCCAATGCAATTAAAATGAGTAAAATGGATTCCAATGCTTAAGTATTGAACATGAAACTTGTAATAAACATTAATTAAAGTCCATTCATACATAAACGATCAATATTTCACTTATCCATTCGAATCTATCAACATTATATTGGTTCACAACAAGGTAGTGGGGAAATGGTACTGTTTCTTCATTGTTTAACATTTATACATGAAATATTTTGGGTATTTCTACATGAGAGTCTTATAAAATTTAAATAAATAAATAAAAGTCAATTCATCCATAAAACATCATTATTTTACTTATCCATTCGAATCCATCAACATCAAAGTGATTCACAACAAGATAATGGGGAAATGATACTATTTCTTCATTGATTAACATTTTTACATGAAATATTTCAGTATTTTGACCTGAGAGTCTTCTGAACATTAAATATAGAGAATTTATATCAGAACATAAAATAATGGGGCATTATAATTTCCCCCAAAGAAATCAATAGCTCACCCAAAGCACAATTCCTCCATGAGAAAGAATATGCCATTAAAACTGGAAATGGTTGAGAGAAAGTGTTGCAATAGAAGGAATCACGAGATTCCTTGTATATTAAACCTAAAAAAAAATCCATTAAATATCCATTAAATACTTGAGTTTCCTCTCCAAACACCAACTTGGATGGGAAGCTTTCACCCTCGAAATTGGCTAAGGTAAGAAAACTAGTCATCCACTAGCTCTCACAATTTACAAATGACAATTTATCAAATGAGAAAAAAGATATTCTCTTGGTTGATTCCTATATTTTATAAAAATCCTTAGCCTTATAAGGTTACAAATCCATCCAAAAAATCAATCCAATTCGAACTTGGGTGTGGGCTCAATATTTTCCATGTGTCCTCCGTTTCCTAGCCCTCCATCTTCCCCCAATTTGAGTAGGAACCCATTGAGCTTCCCCAACTCACATCAGAGCCCACTTGGATGCTCTATTTCGACCTAACATGTAATATATGTCATATTTCAGTCTTGAGATATGATTTGTGTCATAGGTGTCATACCATATTCATCATTGTTGTCATAGAACTGGGGAATCTAGTCCAAGTGTCTCACTCGCTCCAAAATGACTCTTCCTCTCAGATGTAAGATACATTTACTTCCAAATTCAAACTATGATGTATATGGCCAAGTGTATTATCCTTATAACTCATCCAAGAACATTTATTCTTCCCATGGATTTGAAATTGCAAGAGGAGGATTCCATGTGGCATATAAATTCTAGCTTGTGTGGGCCCCATAGTCTCCATGTATTGGCATGCTCCATTGCCACTTCAATTTTATATTGTATTTATTTATTTATATATTTTATTAAATATTTATGCCATTATTATTTTCAAACATCATTCATTATCCCCCTTATTCCAAATCCCAAAGCTTCCACCCCCAACCTAGGAAACTAGTAAGTTTCCTCCTTGGCAATTATTTGACCCTTAGCATCAATTTGACAAACTCTAATGAATATGGAAAATATGATTAGGCCATTGTGACCCAATGCAAAATTTGGGACATGAAAAATTATCCCTTCCCAATATTTCTTGTCCTCCAACAATTTCAAACATGGGTGTTGAAGAACCTGCTTTTTGTATGATTCTTTGAAGTTGCCACTGAGTTTCCCAACTTTGAGTCTTTGAGATTCCATGAATATTTGAGAGAGAAGTCACCATGATTTCTGATGCACTACTCTAATTAAAATCAATTTATTAAGTGGGGATTCCATCTCCTAAACTGCTTGTTTCCCAACAAATTTGAAATCAATGGGACTAAAAAAATATCCCAGTGTCCCATTGCTTTTATTGCTCTCCAACAATTAAGAGTGCTCTCTAACCCATACCATTAGGAAAGAGAATTCCAGGATCCCATTTTATTGTATGCATTCTTCCAAACATCATGAGTACATAATATATATTATCGAAGTACATACCGACATAGTAAACATGTACATCAAGGAGGTTCCTCATCAAAAAATCATGGAAGTGCTTATACCTCCAAGTAAGTAGACTGCCATTTGCCAAGTGCATACAAGCTTCAAGTGATCAATAAAATATGATTCAATGACATAGGTGAGGATACCATGTCCCATGATTCTGCTCCAAAGATATATAATGAGCATCAATATAATCAGCCATGTATTCTTTCATCTAAGGAGTGAATGAAGAACCTCCACCAAAATCTGAACCAAATAATGGGCAAAAAAAACAAGGAGACTTCAAATGAATCAAAGAAGTCTCACCCATACATCCATGAATGAGAGAATCATAAAGATATAACAAAGAAAGTGGCTGAAAACAAAAATTTTCTCCAACCATAAATATATTCACCCCAGTGTTGGATGAAGTTCCTCCAACATCAAATGAACCAAGTGTTGAGCAAGAAAAGCCATGAGTCTTCAAGTGACTCAAATTCATATCATAGGTGCATCCATGTACATTTGCATCATCATAAAGTAACAAATGATTATGCTACAAATGTAAATAATAATGTGCTCCAACCATGTCATCATAAAAATTAAATCTAGGAGTTCCATACTCCTCATGTGGCACCAACAAAAAGAATCCTTTCACCCTTACTTCATTGAGGCTCATGCTACAAAACATGGAATTGTAGGATGTAGGAGAATGAATTAACTCACCCAAATGATCAAAAAGTGCAGAAATTTAATTATGGGAAGGATACATATGGGTAGTATCATGCAACTCCTTAAAAAGTGTGAAACCTTTGTCATATATTGGTTCCAATGTAGAGGAATCGTGCTCTTCTTTAAAAATTGCATAACCTTCATCAAGAGACAATTCAAGTTCCTCTTCCACCACATCAAGTGTTTGGATCTCTTCAATTTCATCTTCAAACACATCAAGCACATTAAAATTTCTACATTTATCATGATCCACCATGTCATAAGAATCCTCCAAACAATCTAAAACATATGAGGAAAAATAAGTATCTTGCAACTTTTAAAGAAGTTGCTCATTTTGAATTGTGAGCTTATGATTATCCTCATTATTATTTAAGTATGCATCATTTAAAAATTCATTAAGCTCAAGTGATGATGGGGAAGTTGATCTTGTTCCTTCTTCAACTGCTACAAGGTCTTCATTTTCATGTTTACTAGAAATTTGGCTTGCAGCAACATTTTTAAATATGATCTCCATGTCACCAACATAGAGTTGTGAGCACCCGTCAATAGGTACTCCTTCATAGTTCAAACATCCATCAGTAGATGCTCTTTGTTTCATTTCCAAGGTAGAATGTGTCTCGAAATGATCTTCAATATTTTCAATAGAATTTTCTTCATAATCATGTGATGTCTCTTCATCTTTTTTAGAGTCACTTGGGAGTTCATTTTGATCCTCTTCATGTACTACTTCTTCTACTTCACCTATTTCAGAACTAGGTGGTTCATGGGTCTCCTCCTTTTGCTCCTTCAAGCAAGCTGATGCATTTT
>LPNX010687680.1:425570-445014 GCA_001517045.1 Pseudotsuga menziesii
TACATATAGAATGTGACAAAAATTTATATATATATATATATATATGAAATACAAATCTATGAACTCACCTCACTCGAGTTGAGTGTTAGGTTTGGGAGGCTGGGTATCTGCCGAGACAAGCCTTCATCAGGACCCGACTGATGAGTGGCAGCCCACTTATCCATAAACATCATAGTGGCTTCAACTCCCTCATCTGCAACTGCCTGTGTCTGCATATGTTTCCATGACATGAAAATAGTTATATTAATGAATTACAATTTTAACTTGAGAATTGCAATTTGAACATGTAAATTATAATTTTAACATAAATATGAAAACAATTCAAACATAAATAAATAGTACCTCGTCGATTGGCGTGTCATGAGTAGGACTCGATCGAGGCTGTGTAGAATCATGTGCAATGCATTTTCCTCTATCCTGTACAATACGAACAAGATAAATGACGAAAGTTAGAACAAACCAAAATATTACATGTTCAACAATTGACTCATTTATAAATTCAAATTTAGGATAACAGTTAACACATACCTCATCGACGTGGGAAAACAGAACTCCAGTGGGACCTCAAATAGATGCATCACTACCAAATAGGACCTCCATGAAACTGGGCTCCTGCATGGAGGTCTAACACAAAGAAAAGTATTAGTTAAAAAAATGATTCATTTGAGGATACATTATAATCAAATGGTGACAATAAATATATACTTGTCCCATCGGTCGAAGCCTACATCTATGATGCAGTCCAAAATATGCATGGCGGGCCATGATATCATACTGCAACACTGTGTCATGATCAAGAATGTTGAGAAGATCATCGACCACCCACTATAACTCAGGATCTATAGGTGCAGTGTGTGCTCTGCATCTCTCTACTTGCACAACCATCATGGTACCATGCATTGCCATGCGTGTCACCTCTGCCATTGGACTACACTCCTCAGTCACTAGATGAGATGACTTAGCTACATCATCTGGCTCTGGCTGAGCTCCAGGGTCTCTCCTAGCCCCAGGATGCGCATGACTATGTCCCCCACCAGCACCATAGAAGCTCGAGGGTGTGCTGGTGTAATCTGGGTGCATCTACAGGACAAACTCTGCATATATGTGTTTTTCAAAATATAGCGAGACCTGGTCATGGTGGGGAAACATGCCCCATGCTCCAATGAACCTATCATATACATATGGTGCTGCAGCCTTTGACTTAAACTCCTTGAGTCTAAGCGGTTGACCAGAGCCGCAGTCAGGAGGGATATCAAATAATGCTCCCTTCACATCATGGCCAGTTGTTGCATCTCTCACTACAGCTTAGTTATCAGGACCCATCATTGTGGCCCTTCTTCTCTAACATGCAGAAGCCCAAAGATAACTCAATGGTCCGATGGACATGTAGACCTTCAGTAGATTGTCTAATGTCTCTAACATCATCCACATCGAACGTGATGCGGGAGAGTGGTCTGGAATGGAGCAGACGTTAACCCACAAACACTTATGTTGATTGGTAATGTCCCACAACATGATACGTGTGATATCATCCTCCCATGGTGCTTCCTCGGGAGGGTTGAGGCCATATTGTGTAGCACCTAAAAATTAAATGAAAACAAAAATGTCAGTCAAAATACATACATCAATTGTAGGTGAATTTGAAATCAATATAAATTAAAGGTACTGATAACTGAAAGAAATATATATATGCATTTATTGTACCTCTCTCGTGGGGAACCTCCCCACTGAAACCAACAATATCCTCATCACCACTCGCATGCATAGAGAAGCTACCAGAGTGGATGCCGCTCATCTCCCAGTAGGAGCGTGTGTCAGCGTAGAGCACCTAGGAGAACCTATGAAAATAGAGACATACAAGTTGATGATTAAATATACAGACATGAAACAATTTAATTTGATGCAACTAACAACAAAGAGTACATCATGCGCAATTGTATACTTACGAGTCCTCTGCTGACCTCCGAGGTGAGGAATGGCCTTAGATCGGCTAGTGCTCTGCCTTCGACGAATCGAACAACCCCACTGTAGAGATGAATCTGTGTGAAATAAGGCATAATAAATGCATTCAACATACAATATAAGATAAATGATAAATATGTCAATAATAAAGATGTAGATTTGGGATTATTAATATATCATCACATGGTGCACATTAATAATGGGAAAATGATCATGAGTGTGAGCACACTCAATAAGGAAATGGCACATGCAAAGGTTTTTTTCACAGATAGTTGATCTTGACCATTCATGTCATGTGTGTGAATTCAAAAGTGTTATTGGGACTCATGGTTTTCGCTTAGTTCGAAGCTCTAAATTTTCATCCCAATCCAGTAACAGTCTCTAACTTTTGAACACAAAACAATTTCATAGACTTGAAAATGTGAGGGAACGTAACAACTCGATTTAAAAAATAGTGTTAAAGAATAATGGAGAGATGGTCATTTCATTTGACTCATCTGCCACTAGTTGATGACATTCATTTTCTTTGCTATCGACCAGGAATTACGAAGATCAAAGTTATTATTGATATATATTATTTATAGATGTGAGCATGATGATTAATGTTGAAAAATAAAATATTATGTTCTTGGCATTGGCCCCATCACTTAGAGTTCTCGATGATCATAATTCCAAGGAAATTTTTAAACTAAAAACTTTGACTTTGAGGGAACCATTTCCAACAAGAAATTTGACTAATAAAGAAACCATTACTTATAGGAATCGTGACCAACATTTTGATGAAGTAACTATGACTGGAAAGAACTCTAATTGGCATGAAATTTTCCCAATAGGAACTCTAATTGGTAGGAACCTTGATTGATAGGAACTTTAACAAAGGTAGCATTTCTTTTCGACCATAGTTAAGGAATCCAAGTTTCTATTGTTCATAGTATGGATTACTAAACCAATGATCAATAAATTTTTGAAACTGTTAACATCATCGGAATTGGAATTTTGACAATTACAAAAAATAATGCTCATATATATAACAATCAAAGTTCATGTTGGTCATCATTCTAGGGAAAATTCCTAACAAGGAAATTTAAATATGGACCTATTATTAAGAGCGACTCTAGGAATATGATTAGTAAGGACCTTGATGTAGGGAACATTGATGCAAGAAAGTCTAGATTCAATGGAACTTTGGCTAGGATTCTATGAATTATATGATTGATAGGAAATATACTTAACAAACAAACTCTAACCACTAGGAACTTTGAATGACAAGAAATCAATGAAGAAACTATTACCGATATGAATGTTGTCTAGAGTTCATGTTGGCTAGAGTTTTAAGGAACTTTCTTAACCAGGATATTTGATTGACGGGAACATTGAAAGAACAAACTATAACCAAGGAATTGTGATATTAAGAATTTTGAATAGGGAAATATGATCAATGGAAGCTATGAACTATATGATCATCAATAACTTTGACCAATGAGAACTATGATTGATAGGAAATCTAACTAACAAATGAACAGTTACTGATTGGAACTTTAACCAACATGAATATGAAGGAACTATTACCAATAAATTTGTCTAGGTACAACTATGATTGCTAAAGACTCTAACATACCATAAATTACAATTCTAGATTTCCATAATTTAATGTATAAATTTATATATTTTATTAGTAATATATTTTACTATTATTTTAAAATATTCTAAATTTATAATTTTCAAAATGTTGAATACAAATCTATATATGTTTTCTAAAAAATATCAAAAATATAATTTTATCTTAAATTATGGATTTTTATTAATTTTTTAATTTGATATGCTTTAAAAAAAAACTTAAATCATGAATTTCTCTTAATTTTTTAATTTGATTTTTTGTTTTCAAATTTACACACTTATATATTAATATTTTTTCCTTAAAAAAAACAAAAAAAAGAAGATCCACATTTTCATCATACTTTTACTTTTATTTAAGATTAAAAAAAAACTAAAATACACAAGTACACTTTTCAATAAACTAAAATCAAAATATGTCAACTAATAAGTGAAAACATACCTATCATATTTTATTATCAACTTTTTTTTATAAGAAATATAAATATGAATTAATATAATATTTTAATTTTAATTATAATTTATTTTAATTACATAGTTAAGATATATATATATATTTGAATATATATCAAAATATTTAAAGTAAAATGTATGGGTTGTTTAGATGAGTGCATACAATAGTTTAAGGTTCATGATTGTCTCGCATCTAGGGTTTGGATTTTTTCCAATCCTCCGTGTATGCTTGAAGGATTGAAAAAAATTGGACAACATTTCTTCTTGCCCGACACACATTTAAAAATTAAACCGACAGCATAAACGTTGCCGCTTGATAGAAATATTTATACAAACTATAAATTTAACAAATTTGAATTTTTTCAATCCTCCATGTATTCTCAGAGGATTGAAAAAAATTGGGCAGCATTTCTGCTTGCCAGACACATTTAAAAATTAAACCGGCAGCATAAATGCTATCGGTTGACAAAATATATATAAAACAAAAAAACAAGTTTTAAATAAATAACAAATTTCAATTACAATTTTATAAAAATCCGGCAACATTTCTGCTTGCTGACACACATTGCAAACATATTAGACTAAAAAAATAACCTAAAAACATCTATATCAATGACTTTTTTCAATTTTAACCTAACATTTTAAAACTTAAGAAAAAGTAAAATTTCATTTAAATTTCAAAACCAAGGTTTGAGTGTTACCTCTCTGCTCTGACATCGTGGTGGAAGGTAGGGGTGGGCGTGGCTTGCGCAATAGCTCAGTGGATGACTCTGGGGATGCAACAATTCAGTCAAGGTCTCTCCTAGCTCGATCGAGGGTCTTCTTTGCAAAAAAAAGGTAAAATGGTCGTGGCTTCCCGCGACCTTTTTTTAATTTTTTTTAACAGGAACCTTGATCGAGGTCAAAAGCTTGATCAAGGTCGTAAGGTCGATTGAGGTTCGAAGCTCTATCAAGGGTTTATGTAACCATTGATCGAGCTAGCGGTTAACCCTCGATCGAGATATCAATACCTTGATCGAGGGTTAACAAAATTCTCGATCGAGCGCTTGTTAAACTCTCGATCGAGGGTGCGTTTTTTTCTTTTTACCGAAATTTCCTTTCCAAAAATTGTAACCCACCTCCATGGATGAAACCACTAACAATATATTTTTTGAGATAAGGAGTTAGGACAATAGAAATTAAAAAAATAGAAAAATATAATATTTTGAAATAAAAATTACACATTTAGAATCTGCAAAAAAAACACTATTTATGTTTAATATTTCATAAAAAATGATTATCTGTAGCATAGTGTAACGAGTGGGTAAACACATACTTCTTCAGAAACTGGAATAAATTTACCCTAGTGAATCTTTTCAAGGTCTTAGTTTTAATGCTGGTGGATTGGATTTTTTATATCGTATATAAAGGTCAGTTTCTAGTAGTGCGACATATAGTTTTTTATGAAATGGTTGAGAAAAGAAAAAGTTATAGCATAAACATGATCAATTTTCTAAAAATCTAGTTGCATCTAAAAGGTCCCCCAACTTCATGCACTCACCCATAACATATATTATAGCAAGATGTCAGAAATGTCAGTTAGTTAAAACTGGACATCGACATTCTGATAGTTTACAACAACCCTTGCTTGTTCTAGAATGGAAATGGGAAGTAATGAACATGGATCTCATCATACCTTTTCCTAATACTAAGAAACAAAATCATTCAATCTTGGTTGTCATAGATAAATTATCAAAGGCTACACATTTTATCCCAATTTTAAGCAACACATAAAGTTGTTAATATAGCTGATATTTTTTGAGACAAACTTTTAGATTGTATGACATTCCAAAATCCTTTTTTTTGGACAAAGATTCCAAATTCACAGGTAATTTTTGGAAAGCATTATTCTATGGTTTATATATGCAACATTTTTTTTGTACCTCTTATCATCCATAATCTGATGGACAAACAATGTGTACTGACCATATTCATAAAGACATATTAAGAATGCAAGTTATGCAAAATCCATATCGATGGGAGTACTACTTATATTTAGCCAAGAGTTTTCTTATAACAATGGGTATCCGTTTTCTACCAAAATAGCCCCTTTTGAGGTATTGTATGGTAGAAAGTGCAGAACAACTATCACATGGGATGATCCTATGGACATATTAATGTTGGGAACATATTTTTTAAAGGAATTTGAACAATTAGTTGAAAAGGTAAAGTAGAATTTGAAGAAATCATAAAATTAGTAGAAGAGTTATGTTGATAAATATTGCATAGATAAAGGGTATTAGGTTGGTGAGCATGTGTATTTAAAGGTCGAGGAAAAGAGAATTACTCTTAGATTGGGAAAGTATAGTAACTTGTATCGTAAATATTGTGGGCCATTCATTAGAGGAAATTTTAACTCAAAATGGGCCTCCTAAGAAAAATAATAAAATAATAGTTAAAACAATAAAATAATATTTATTAATTTTGGAGGAAGAAAAGAAAAAACTACTTTTTTTGTTCGTATTTTTGACATATCTCCCTGTGTTTTTACTCAAATTTCGATCGGGAGAACTCCCTGGATGCGAAATTAAATTCCACATCCAACTAGTACCCACTCGGCATACATTTGACGGGCCCCGCTACCCCAAAAACAAGAAATACCAAAAAAAACGTGATGAATGCATCATCACGTTTCAAGGCCTCATATTAACATCTAAGCATCAGAAGTAAACATTAATATATATGTATATACATCAAATCCCATGGATTCATCGCGTGTATTATAAACATTGTAAATATACTTCATACATTTCGCTACAAGATTCCTTTATTAACACAATGTTTAATCTAAAAAAATTTACATTAAATGCACAAAACAAAACAATAAGTCTGATGGTGAAATTTGAGGTCGGCGTTTCAATATACGTAACAAATAAAACAAAGAATCACCATAAAACATTATATTCTTCCATTAAATAGACTGAGCATAAAAATCCGTTGCAAACAAAACAAAATACACAGTAGAAAAATAAAATCCAGAGTTAATGCCTAAGGTATGTCCATCTATGGCGTACAAAACATTCTTTTATACCAGAGGCTAACGCTAGCTATGTTTGGCCCTATGAACCACCTCCATTACTTTTGCATTAATGTAAAACTTGTAAAATGAACCATATCCATTATTAGCAAGTATCCATGCTAAGCAAGACATGAAGCCATCGTGGGATTAAACCCCCCACTCACAACTCATAAGCAATATACATTTACACAAATTCATTAATATGATTAGTCTATCCTCAACTAGATAGGTCAAAGGCCGAGTTAAGGTTAATTATGTATTATGGTTTAATAATATATTTGTTTTAAAAGTTAAGATAACAATTTTTTTCAAGATAAAAAAACCGTTTTTTGATATTCATTGAAATCAAAGGTAACACAATACAAAGCATGATTCAATATAAGGTATAAATCTCCCTCTCATCATAAGGTATAAGCTAATATTTTATAAGGTATAAATCTCCCTCTCATCTCCTTTTTAAATCTAACATACATACCAAGCATAGGTATAAGCTAATACACAAAAGCCCACTTCAATTAACAACAACCTACGTACAAGTAAGAAAGCACCCAAAACTAAAAGTGAGAAGCTATACACCGAGCCCTCAAGAATCTTCTCATTCTCATAAAATTCCTCAAAAACTAGTAGACCTTAAGGAAATCCAACAACATATTTGGATAGGCAGTTCTTGGCCCTAGGAAAGGGCTTAAGATATTTGATCGAAAGTTTGAAGAATCTGGTCGCAAGAGGAGCAAGGTCGTGACAAAAGAAGAGAGAGTAAGTTGAATCCAGGAATTTGATCTTTTTTTGAGGATACACTAAATATAAAATAGTGAGTTAAGAACACAAGTATTCTATTTTGGGGGATGGGAATGAATGTAAATTGGGTCAATAGTGCCTTTATAAATTTAACAGGATTTTTTGGGTTAGTTAGAGAAACCGTTGGTTGTTAGTTAAGAACTAGTCGATGGTAAGAACAAGAGTCGGGAAAAGTATATAAGGTTACCCCATAAGCTGTGTGTGGGTCATGATGTTAAGAAGTCATGTTGTTAAGAAGGGATTCCATTAATTGGCAAGGTAATGTCAATGAGAGTGTAAGGTCAATCCATAAGTTGTGTGCGGATTGCCATCGTAGATTGTTAAGGAAGAGAACAAGAACAAGAAAATATATGAGAGCATGAGAAAGACAGAGAAAAATCATCTATTGTAAGAGGTTTCTGAGAGAAGTTTGCATGATGTGTGCACATAACAAAATCGTTCTAAACATTAATTTATCAAGATGAAGAGCGCTTTTGTGGTTTTTCCCGTATTGGTTTCCACGTTAAATCTATGCGTCCATGATGTATGTTTATGTTGTGTCTGAATATTTATGTGTGTGTCACAAGTGACATTGAAATAATATTGTGGAATGTTTACAATAACAATGGTTTAAATCCGTATGCTTTATATATCGTCCATGTGTTGACAATTCTGTCTATTTTATACGATGTGTTTGTGTCGACGGATCGGTCTGCTTTCTATGTTGTCTATGTTTCAACGGTAGTCCATATATCTTCTACACTCGATCGACCTCTTTAATGATGCCATGAAGAAATCCTCTTCTATACTTGCAAAAGCTTAGTTCTTGCAGTCCCCATAGGTATGTCGGGTAAGACCTTACTTTCCTCGCAGGTGTTGCTGACAAAGTTATACTCTGTCAGGCCGGTGCCTTGGGATTTGTTGGATGGAAAGGAAAACTGAACATGGGTTAGTGGAAATCAAACCAACAACAATCATCAATAACATTATGTTCTCTGAATACATGACTGATGCTGTAAGAGATAAATGAATTTAATAGTGATAAGGTACGTGAGCCCCATTGTTCAAGTGATATAACCTAAAGTT
Source organism: Pseudotsuga menziesii (assembly GCA_001517045.1). Lineage (NCBI taxonomy): Eukaryota > Viridiplantae > Streptophyta > Pinopsida > Pinales > Pinaceae > Pseudotsuga > Pseudotsuga menziesii. The sequence continues at coordinate 434,521 of LPNX010687680.1, forward strand.
CAGAGATATTATTGGCATAGTTGACAATGATTTTAGAATCTCCAAAAATATGAAGGATTAAGATACCAAAGCACGAAGGGAAGAGAGACAATTACCAAAGTTCCAAGAGCTTCTCTCTTGTGTTGCTGCTAGGATTGCAACCAAGCCTTAATTTAAAAATGTCTACCTCATTGAGAGAGATACATACCAACACAAATCAACCACTTTGTAAAATGTGGTTGTGGATTGAAATCAACCATGGTTCAAAGTTAACCTTGGATTGAAGTCAACCATTGATTAAAATCAACTATGGATTTATGAAGTCAACAATGGATTGACACCATTAACCTTAATATTATTAATGGATTGATGCCAACCATTACATTTAATTCAACCTTGGATAGAAGTTAACCTTGGATTGTAGTCAACCATTAATTGAAGTCAACCATGGATTGAAGTCTACCTTGTAATATTGAAGTCAATCTTGAAATTAACCATATTTGAAAATTATTGTTGTCAACCTTTGATTGTAGTCAACCATGGATTGAAGTCAATCTTGAAGTTAACCATAGTAATTTATCCCTTTGTCACTTTTCCACAACTCTCTATAGCTTGCACACTTTTTAATTTCCTTTAGTTAGAACTCATTATTTTTTATAACTTTATTGCGTCCATTTGACCTTTTATTGGATGACATGACCTCCTCACCAAGGAGTTTTGATTTTTAAAGGTGATCTAGCCTTGTACATCTAGGTAGTAAAAATTATATATTTTAATTATTTTCTTTTTTTAAAGGTATATTTCATACTTTTAACCCAATACTCCTTTGCATAAGCTTCTCTGTTGCTCAATAACCTCCATAGTCTTATGCATGGAGCTTGTCTTGGCTACCTTGGATGGGGAGAAACTACTGCAAGTCTCTCTTGAACCTGCAACTTGCTCAAACTGGTGGAGCAACTCTCAACTCCAAAAACATGCTTTGATACCAAACTATTGGATAGGTAGGGAATTACAACCAAGAAACACATATTAAGATCAAACACAAACACATTCAACTACAATTGATTCCAATATTGATCCAATAGGAGCTTTCAATATCTTCTATTAACACACACAAAATACCTTGTTTTTACTATGTTCTCTACATATCTCAGAATAGGCTGCATGTTAAGTATCCATGCTAAGCAAGGAACGGAGCCATCATGGGATTAAACCCCAACTCACAACTGATAAGCAATATACCTTTACACAAATTCATTAATTTATGCCAGCTATTGGATTCTTCTATCCTCGACTAGATATGACAAAGGTCGAGTGAAGGTTAATATATGAATGATATATTATTTTTTAATAATATATTTGTTTTAAAATTTAAGATAGCAATTTGTTTCAAGATGAAAAAATCATTCCTTGATATTCATTGGAATCAAAGGTAGCAAAGTACAAGGCATGATTCAATATAAGGTATAAATCCCCCTCTCATCATAAGGCTTACAAAAGAATAGGCTAAACAAATGAGCCCCACAGAACTCAATTCCTAAATCTAACATACATACCAAGCATAGGTATAATCTAATACACAAAATCCCACTTCAATTAACAACACCCTGCATACAAGTAAGAAATCACCCAAAACTAAAAGTGAGAAGCTCTACAACGAGCCCTCATGAATCCTCTCATCCTCATAAAATTCATCAAAAAATAGTAGGCCTTAAGGAAATCCAAAAACATATTTGGATAGACAGTTATTGGCCCTAGGAAAGGGCATACGAGTTTTGATCGGAAGTTTGAAGAATCTGGTCACAAGATGAGCAAGGACGCAATGGAAAAAGAGAGAGTAAGTCGAATCCGAGAATTCGGCCTTTTTTTTAGGATACATTGAATGTAAAACGATGAGTTAAGAAGACATGTAGTCTATTTTTGGGAATGGGAATGAATGTAAACTGAGCCGATAGTGCATTTATAAATGTAACGATATTTCTTGGGTTAGTTAAAAGAACCAGTCAACTGTTAGTTAAGAACTAGTCGATGGTTAGAAGAAGAGTCAGGAAAAGTATATAAGGTCGACCCATAAGTTGTGTGCGGGTCATGATGTTAAGAATTCACGTCATTAAGAAGGGATGTCGTTAATTGGCAAGGTAATGTCAATGAGAGTGTAAGGTCGATCTATAAGCTGCGTGCGGATTGTCATCGTAGATTGTTAAGGAAGAGAACAAAAAGAAGAAAATATATCAGAGAATGAGAAATACATAGAAAAATCATCTATTATAAGAGGATTCTGAGAGAAGTCCACAGGTTGTGTGCGTATACCAAAAGCATTATAAACATGACTCATGCCAGATGAAGAGCACTTTTCTGGTTTTTCCTGTATGGATTTCCATGTTAAATCTATGTGTCAATGATGTATGTTTATGTTGTGTTTACATATTTATGTGTGTGTCACAGCTGATATTGATATAATATTGTGGAATGCTGACAATACTATGCAATGCCGACAATATATATGGTTTAAATCTATATGCTTTATATATCATGCATGTGTTCACAATTATGTATATTTTATACACTGTGTATGTGTCGATGGATCGGTTTTCTTTCTATGTTGTGTATGTGTCGACGGTATATAATATATATTCTACAATTGATCGACCTATTTAATGGTGCCATGAAGAAATCCTCTTCTATAATTGCATAATCCTGGTTCTTGCAGTCCCCACAGGTATCTTGGGTGAGACCTTACTTGCCTCAGAGATGTTTCCGATGGAGTTATACTCTGTCGGGCCGGTGCCTTGGGATTTGTTATACGGGAAGGGAAACTGAACCTGGGTTAGTGGAAATCTACCCAACAACAATCATCAATAACATTATGTTCTCTAAATACGCGACTGATGTTGAAAGAGATAAATGAATTTATTAGTGATAAGGTACGTGGGCCCCGTTGTTCAAGTGATAGAACCTAAAGTTGAGAGATATTATTGGCATAGTTGAAAATGATTTTAGAATGTCCTAAAATACGAAGGATTAAGATACCAATGAAGGAAGGGAAGAGATCCAATTACCAAAGTTCCAAGAGCTTCTCTCTTGTGTTGGTGCTAGAATCACGACCAAGCCTTAATTTAAGATTGTGTACCTCATTGAGAGTGAGATACATACCAACACGAATCAACCAATTTGAAAAATTTGGTTATGGATTGAAATCAACCATGGTTCAAAGTTAACCTTGGATTGAAGTCAACCATTGATTGAAGTCAACTATGGATTTATGAAGTCAACAATGAATTGATACCATTAAAATTAATATTATTAATTGATGAATGCCAACCATTACATTTAATTCAACCTTAGATTGAAGTTAAACTTGGATTGTACTCAACCATTGATTGAAGTCAACCATGGATTTAATTCTACCTTGGAATATTGAATTCAATCTTGAAATTAACCATAGTTGAAAATCATTGTAGTCAACCTTAGATTGAAGTCAACCATGGATTGAAATCTATCTTGGATTGAAGTCAATCTTGAAGTTAGACAGAGTAATTTCTCCCTTTGTCACTTTTCTACAACTCTCTATAACTTGCACACTTTTTAACTTCCCTTATTTGTAACTCATTCTTTTTTATAACTTTATTGTGCCCATCCGACCTTTTATCGATGACATGACCTCCTTACCAAGGCGTTTTGATTTTTAAAGGTGGATATAGCCTTATACATCTAGGTTGTAATTTGTTTTTAATTGTTTTCTTTTAATAAAGGTATATTTCATACTTTTAACCCTTCTCCTTTGCATAATCTTCTCAGTCAGCAACTGTTGCTCAGTAACCTCCACAACCTTATGTAGGGAGCTTTGCTTGGGTACCTTGGATAGGGAGAAAATATTGCAAGTCTCTTTTGAACTTGCAACTTTCTCAAACTGGTGGAGCAACTCTCAACTCCAATAACCTTCTCAGATACCAAACTATTGGATATTTAGGGGATTACAACCATGAAACAAATATTAAGATCAAACACAAACACATTCAACTACAACTAATTCAAATATTGAGATAATAGGAGATTTCAAGATTTTCTATTAACACAGACAAAATACTATGTTTTTACTATTTTCTCTACATATCTCAAAATATACTTCATACATATATAATCAAATTCTAAAATAGTTCAAGAAGTTTCCCACAAGAACTATTTCACCTAACTCTATTAAAGACTGTAACATCTACTATCATATGTACATAAGGAAAATTACTTATTGCAGAGTTACTTGTACTAGTTTCCTTATTTCAGAGACACACTAACTAATTTACTTGTGTGTGACGTCCCTTTTTAAGATTTTTTTTATTAAATGACCAATTTTTCACTTTTTCCTCAATTTCGACCCTTGACTAGTTTTGATATCTAGGTCTCCAAATTGGACCAAATGCGCCCAAATATTCTGAAAATGTGTATGAATGATATTAAGAATTGGATATTATTTTCAGAGATTATTTATAACCCTCCAATAAATTCTACAAACTATTTTTATATTCTGATCAAAGTAGGAGTCTTTGCTAGCAAATTGGGGTTCCAATCCCCCTCGGGTAAATGTTGGAAATGGCTTCTCGAATGCTCTCAATCCCACTAGAATTTCTGAACAGAAGAAGGGGATGTGTAAGGGAAATTTTTAAGGTGTCATATGCATCTTGTTTCATTTTATATAGGATGTTATGACTCGCTCCAACACAACTCCCAAATCACTATTTCGACCCTTGGGGAAAATGCACCATATATTCTCCCAATGCAATTAAAATGAGTAAAATGGATTCCAATGCTTAAGCACTGAACATGAAACTTGTAATACACATTAATGAAATTCCATTCATACATAAACCATCAATATTTCACTTATCCATTCGAATCTATCAACATTATATTGGTTCACAACAAGGTAGTGGGGAAATGTCACTATTTCTTCATTGTTTAACATTTATACATGAAATATTTTGGGTATTTATACATGAGAGTATTATAAAATTTAAATTAAAAAATAAAAGTCAATTCATCCTTAAAACATCATTATTTTACCTATCCATTCGAATCCATCAACATCAAAGTGATTCACAACAAGATAATGGGGAAATGATACTATATCTTCATTGATTAACATTTTTACATGAAATATTTCAGTATTTAGACCTGAGAGTCTTATGAACTTTAAATACAAATAATTTACTTCAGAACATAAAATAATGGGGCATTATATTCTCCCCCAAATAAATCAATAGCTCACCCAAAGCACAATCCCTCCATGAGAAAGAATATGCCATAAAAACCGGAAATGGTTGAGAGAAAGTGTGGCAATAGAAGGAACCACGTGATTCCTTGTATATTACACCTAAAAACAAAAATCCATTAAATCTACATGAAATACCTAATTTTCCTCTCCAAACACCAACTTGGATGGGAATCTTTCACCCTCGAAATTGGCTAAGGTAAGAAAACTGGTCATCCACTAGCTCTCACAATTTACAAATAACAATTTCTCAAATGAGAAAAATATATTCTCTTGATTTATTCCCATATTTTATAAACATCCTTAGCCTTATAAGGTTACAAATCCATCCAAAACATCAATCCAATTCGAACTTGGGTGTCGGCTCAATATTTGCCATGTGTCCTCCCTTTCCTAGCCTTCCATCTTCCTCCAATTTGAGTAGGAACCCATTGAGATTCCCCAACTCACATCAGAGCCCACTTGGATGCTCTATTTCGACCTGACATGTAAGATATGTCATATTTCAGCTTTGAGATATGATTTGTGTCATAGGTGTCATACCATATTCATCATTGTTGTCATAGAGTTAGGGAATCTAGTCCAAGTGTCTCACTAGCTTCAAAATGACTCTTCCTCTCACATGTAAGATACATTTCCTTCCAAATTCAAAATATGATGTATATGGCCAAGTTTATTATCCTTATAACTCATCAAAGAACATTTATTCTTCCCATGGATTTGAAATTGCAAGAGGAGGATTCCATGTGGCATATAAATTCTAGTTTGCGTGGGCCCCATAGTCTCCATGTATCTGCATGCTCCATTGCCACTTCAATATTCTATTGTATCTATTTATTTATCTATTTTATTACATATTTATTCCATTATAATTTTCAAACATGATTCATTATCCCCCTTACTCCAAATCCCAAAGCTTCCACCCCCAACCTAGGAAACTAGTAATTTTCCTCGGCAATTATTTGACCCTTAGCATCAATTTGACAAACTCTAATGAATATGGAAAATATGATTAGGCCATTGTGACCCAATGCAAAATTTGGGACATGAAAAATTATCCCTTCCCAATATTTCTTGCCCTCCAACAATTTCAAACATGGGTGTTGAAGAACCTGCTTTCTATATGATTCTTTGAAGTTGCCACTGAGTTTCCCAACTTTGAGTCTTTGAGATTCCATGAAGATTTGAGAGAGGAACCACCATGATTTCTAATGCACTACTCTGATTAAAATAAATTTATTAAGTGGGGAATCCATCTCCTATACTGCTTGTTTCCCAAAAAATTTGAAATTAATGGGACTTAAAAACTATCCCAGTGTCCCATTGCTTTTATTGCTCTCCAACAATTAAGAGTGCTCTCTAACTCATACCATTAGGAAAGAGAATTCCGGGATCCCATTTTATTGTATGCATTCTTCCAAACATCATGAGTACATAATATATATTATCAAAGTACATACCGACATAATAAAAATGTACATCAAGGAGGTTCCTCATCAAAAAATCATGGAAGTGCTTATACCTCCAAGTAAGTAGACCTCCATTTGCCAAGTGCATACAAGATTCAAGTGATCAATAAAATATGATGCAATGACATAGGTGAGGATACCATGTCCCATGATGCTGCTCCAAAGATATATAATGAGCATCAATATAATCAGCCATGTATTCTTTCATCCAAGGAGTGAATGAAGAACCTCCACCAAAATATGAACCAAATAATGGGCAAAAAAAACAAGGAGACTTCAAATGACTCAAAGAAGACTCACCCATACATCCATTAATAAGAGAATCATAAAGATATAACAAAGTAGGTGGCTGGAAACAAATTTTTTCTCCAATCATAAATATATTCACCCTAGTGTTGGATGAAGTTCCTCCAACATCAAATGAATCAAGTGTTGAGCAAGAAAAACCATGAGTCTTCAAGTGACTCAAATGCATATCATAGGTGCATCCATGTAGATTTGCATCATCATAAAGTAACAAATGATTCTGCTACAAATTTAAATAATAATGTGCTCCAACCATGTCATCATAAAAATTAAATCTAGGAGTTCCATACTCCTCATGTGGCACCAACAAAAAGAACCCTTTCACCTATACTTCATTGAGGCTCATGTTGCAAAACATGGAATTGTAGGATGTAGGAGAATGAACTAACTCACCCAAATGATCAAAAAGTGCAGAAATTTAATCATGGGAAGGATACATACGGGTAGTATCATGCAACTCCTTAAAAAGTGTGAAACCTCTGTCATAGATTGGTTCCAATGTAGAGGAATTGTGCTCTTCTTTAAAAATTGCATAACCTTCATCAAGAGACAATTCAAGTTCCTCTTCCACCACATCAAGTGTTTGGATATCTTCAAGTTCATATTCAAACACATCAAGCACATTCAAATTTCTACATTTCTCATGATCCACCATGTCATAAGAATCCTCCAAACAATCTACCATTTGACAATCTAAAACATACGAGGAAAAACAAGTATCTTGCAACTTTTAAAGAAGTTGATCATTTTGAATTGTGAGCTAATGATTATCCTCATTATTCTTTAAGTATGAATCATTTAAAAATCCATTAAGCTCAAACAAATGGTTTCTATCAAAAAGAAAAGACATGAAATTACCTTTGATGTGGCACAATTCTCTTTGAATCTTCTCCATGTATTCAAGGAAGGATGTTTCCTCCAATGAAGTAGCTCTCCAACAAGAATTTGACACTGATAATTGAGTGTCATGGAGTATTCTAAGGGCCTCTTGGATCTTATTTTCATTAATATTTAAGGACTCTTCAATAAAATGAGGCTCTTTCAAATGAACCTCCTCATCTTCTTCCTTCTTGCTTGGACCAATTTCATGAAGCTCAAGTGATGATGGGGAAGTTGATCTTGTTCCTTATTCAACTGCTACAAGGTCTTCATTTTCATGTTTACTAGAAATTTGGCTTGCAGCAACATTTTTAAATATGATCTCTATGTCACCAACATAGAGTTGTGAAAACCCATCACTAGGTACTCCTTCATAGTTCAAACATCCATCAGTAGATGCTCTTTGTTTCATTTCCAAGGTAGAATGTGTCTCGAAATGATCTTCAATATTTTCAATAGAATTTTATTCATACTCATGTGATGTCTCTTCATCTTTTTCAGAGTCACTTGGGATTTAATTTCGATCCTCTTCATGTACTACTTCTTCTACTTCACCTATTTCAGAACTAGGTGGTTCATGGGTCTCCTCCTTTTGCTCCTTCAAGCAAGCCGATGCATTTTCCCCCTTGGTTTTCTTAAAATCAATATATTTTCTCCAACCCTGGATAGCCAAAAATTATAATCCTTCCATAATATTCTTGGTCATGTCTTCAAATATAAGTTCCATGATTTTTATATGCTCCTCACCATCACATGAGGTTCCCTTTTCATCCCTAGTCATAGTTTCCTCTTCAACAAAAGTACTTTTGGGTTTCAATATCTAATGGGTGTCCTTGAATTCGTATCCTCATAAATATCAGACCACATCAAGTGCAAATATCATGCTTTAATACCACTGTAATGTCATTTTTTAATAAATTTTATTATTAAATTACCAATTTTTCACGTTTTCCCCAATTTCGACCCTTGACTAGTTTTGATCTCTAGGTCTCCAAATTGGCCCAAATGCTCCCAAATATTATGAGAAGGTGTATGAATGATATTAAGACGTGAATATTATGTTTAGAGATGATTTATAACCCTCCAATCACTTCTTCAAACTATTTTTATACTCTAATCAAAGTAGGAGTTTTTACTAGCAAATTGGGGTTCCAATTCCCCCCAGGTAAATGGCTTCTCAAATGATCTCAATCCCACTCAAATTTATGAACATAGGCAGGGGATTTGCAAGGGAAATTTTTAAGGACTCATATGCATCATGGTTTAGTTTATACAGGCTGTTATGACTCGCTCCAAAACAGCTCCCAAATCACTATTTCGACCCTTGGGGAAAATGCACCAAATCTTCTCCCAATGCAATTCAAATGAGTAAAATGGCTTCCAATACTTAAGTACTGAAAATGAAAATTTTAATACACATTAATTAAATTTTATTCATCCATAAACCATCAGTATTTCACTTATCCATTCGAATCTATCAACATTATATTGGTTCAGAACAAAGTAGTGGGGAAATGACGTTGTTTCTTTATTATTTAACAGCTATACATGAAATATTTTGGGTATTTTGACCTGAGAGTATTCTAAAATTTAAATACATAAATAATAGTCCATTAATCCATAAACCATCATTATTTTACTTATCCATTCGAATCCATCAACATCAAAGTGATTCACAACAAGATAGTGGGGAAATGGCACTATTTCTTTATTGATTAACATTTTTACATGAAATATTTCAGTATTTCGACCTGAGAGTCTTCTAAACTTTAAATACAAAGAATTTACATCATAACATAAAATAATGGGGCATTATAATCTCCCCCAAATAAATCAATAGCTCACCCAAAGCGCAATCCCTCCATGAGCAAGAATATGCCATAAAAACTAGAAATGGTTGAGAGAAAGTGTTGCAATAGAAGGAACAACGAGATTCCCTATATCTTACACCTGCAAATAAAAATCCATTAAATCTCCATGAAATACCCGAGTGTCCTCTCCAAACACAAACTTGGATTGGAATCTTTCACCCTTGAAATTGGATAAGGTAAGAAAACTAGTCATCCACTAGCTCTGACAATTCACAAATGACAATTTCTCAAATGAGAAAAAGTTATTCTCTTGGTTGATTCCTGTATTTTATAAACATCCTTAGAGTTATAAGGTTACCAATCCATCCACAAACTCAATCCAATATGAATTTGGGTGTGGGCTCAAGATTTTCCATGTGTCCTCCCTTCCCCAGCCTTCCATCTTTCCCCAATTTGAGTGGGAACCCATTGAGCTTCCCCAACTCACATGAGCACCCTCTTGGATATTCTATTTCAACCTGACATTTCAGATATGTCAAATGTCAACCTTAATATCTGATTTGTGTCATAGGTGTCATAGAATCTTCATCATTGTTGTCATAGAGTTAGGGAATATAGTCCAAGTGTCTCACTAGCTCCAGAATGACTCTTCATCTCCCATGTAAGTTAAATTTCCTTCCAAATTTGACCTATGATGTATATGGCCAAGTGTATTATCCTTATAACTCATCCAAAAAAATTTAGGCTTCCCATGGATTCGAAATTGCAAGAGGAGGATGCCATG
>LPNX010687680.1:445075-475196 GCA_001517045.1 Pseudotsuga menziesii
TGGCACATAAATTCTAGCTTGTGTGGGCCCGATAGTCTCCATGTGTCTGCATGCTCCATTGCCACTTCAACTTATATTGTATTTATTTATTTAGCTCCTTTATTAAATATTTATACCATTCTAATGTTCAAACATCATTCATTGTCCCCCTTATTCCAAATCCCAAAGATTCCACCCCCAACCTAGGAAACTAGTAATTTTCCTCCTTGGCAATTATTTGACCCTTAGCATCAATTTGACAAATTCTAATGAATATGGAAAATGTGATTAGGCCATTGTAACCCAATGCAAAATTTGGGACATGAAATCGTGACAAAGAGAAATTAATCCTTCATAGAGGAAAATCAAACTATATATTAATAATATTAAGAAACATGAATTTAAGCAAAAGATTTTGGTATTCATCATTTCACTAATCAAAAGAAGAGTATGGTGTTATATGTTATAATCGATTGACAAAAAGTAAGACAAATTTAATGTTTACATGAAGCTGGTAAAAGCGCAGCCCAAAGGGCTAGTTGGATCCATTGGTTAAGAGCAACGATTTTTTCACGAGTGGGTAAGTTTAAATTCTAATGAGGGCCAAACCTAGATCCATGGGGGAAACTTGAGGTAGTGGTTTAATTAACTGATGTTGTGACAAGTGGTTAAGTGGATAAACTCCCACTCCCATGTCCTCCTAACAATATTTCCAAAGGAGTTGGATCCATTGGTGAAAAAATATGGGTTTTTCACCAAAGGGAAAGGTTTAATTCCAATGAGGGTCGAGCATGGAGCCGTGGGGGCACCTTGAGGTAGTGGTCAAACATATGGTTCCACCCAGAGAGATTGTATTAAATGATCTTGTGACTCGTGGACACATAAGTGGATCAAATGCCACTCCCATTTACTCCTAACATTAAGCCCAAGGGGGTTGGATCCATTGGTGAAGAGATATGAGTTTTTCACCAGTGGGAAAGGTTCAATTCCAATGAGGTTTGAACCTGGAGCCATGGGGGCATATTGAGGTAGTGATCAAACCCATGGTTCCACCTAGACATATTGTATTAAATGATCTCATGACCGATGGACACATAATTTGATCATAATCCTATCCCATGTCCTCCTAATATTAAGTCAATTCTTGCTAGATTATTTGGTTAAGGTGTGGGTCTCATCTGCAAGGTGACCCAGGTTCAATTACCCTTAGGGATGAGCTAGTTGGGAGGAGACACCAAAATATCCATCCATGCTAAGGTTTTGGGTGGCCCATACTAGGTGCAATCCCTAGGTAACTTTGATGGCATAAATTCCTCTGTCTTGGTCTAAATTGCAGAGACAAATAATATTGGGATATTGTTTACAGAGAAACAATGGAAATATTTAGTATACAGAAATGGGGAGAATGTAGAAATGTCCATTCCATGTTTAAATATACAAGGAATGCTTGGTATTGGGTACTTCATATTTCATTAGATCCATATTGGCTTCACCTTTCTCACTTGGGTTTCATTTTTTTTGCAACTGTCCCATACCAAAATCCAACTATACTTGAACCAACTTGATGTTTTTTATACTTCTTCACTTCCATACTTTGTCTCCATTTCATAAGTCTTTCCGCTATGAATAAAAAGAATATATCATAATGTAATCTACAACACCAAGAGCTGAAAAAGGATATCACTGGAGACGATAATCTCAATTCTTATGATAAGTTTTCTCAGACATAGGGTTCTGATCAATCGATTGGCTTTATGGATCCTAAAACAGAAAAAAATAGTACAAAAATTGATTAGTTCATGCATTCAAGCAATGGTCATAAGTAAAAATACATCGAACAAATCCAAGACATGTCTATTTTTTAGAACATTCTTGAAGATTATTTAAAAAACCGAGCTCTCATATTGCTCCTCTTTGTCACCTGCAAGACGTGGTCGAGCAAATATTTCTCTCGCAGGTACCTTTCTTAGTCCGAATGAACAATTGGCCATCGATGAAACCATTGAGTTGACATCCAATTTTCAAATTAATTGTATTAACTGCAATGTCAACTGAAACTAATGGATTTGCAACGATTGAATTGACCTACTATTGAATAAACCTTCAAATTAACTATTATATTAACCTTGAGGCTAGATCCGGATGAATTTGAAATGATAAGCCTTCAAATTAACTATTCAGTTAACCATGAGCTCAAATATGACTTGACCATTCGATTAACCCCCAGCTCATATCAGATATCTGAACCCTTGATTTCTGAAAACAATATTTTGGCTAATTCTGTTAATTAATAATTTAAAATTTTGAAATTCTGGAACCCTCCACTTTACCTTAGCTTCCCTCCCCACCCTCAAAGTTGAAATAAATAAGCCATAAACAATGTCCACGAGAGCTACAAGTAACTCAGACAAGTGTTATGAATTGGGCCAATCTAATACGAAAACTTTGTAATGAAGGATTGACATAGGGTTTTTAGTAAAATATTTGGTGTGTTCTTTTGCAATGTGGGGGGAATTTCGATTGAGATTTTATGTGTTTTTGGTTGTGTTTGGTGTTGATACTAATTTACATATGGTTTGCTAGTATATTGGGTTTAGGGGTATTTGATGGTTTGTGATTGTGGCTGTGTTTTATTGTATTGTTTATGTGAACCAATAAATAGTTTTTCCTTCTTTTGGCTTGCACTGTGGGGAAATTTGTCATTGATATTTCAACATTGATTGAATGGTTTTTTGTTCTCTTTGGTGTTGAAATAAATATTGTTAGAGTGAAATTATTCTATTCTATTTTCCTTGCTTTCTATATTATATTGTTAGGGTGAATTATAAACAAATAATAGTCTTTCCTTGCTACAAATAAGCTCTCTTCCTTTCCTATTTATAGTTGGTATGTGGGTTTTTTTGGATTTTATGTGGAGATATATATAGAAAAGTATGCAAGGAGATTTGTGTATGAAAATCCCAACTTTTAATTTTTCTATACAATGTAGGGTTGCTTCGTAGGTGTGGGAGGTATGTAATATCTGTAGTGGAATTCTCTTGGTTAGTAGATCATTTTATATTGTTAGGGTGAATTATGAACAAATAATAGTCTTTCCTTGTTACAAATAAGCTCCCTTCCTTTCCTATTTATAGTTGGTATTTGGGGTTATTTGGATTTTATGTGGAGAGATATATAGAAAAGCATGCAAAGATATTTGTGTATGCAAAGCCCAACTTTTGATTTTTCTATACAATGTAGGGTTTCTCCCTAGATGTGGGAGGTATGCAATATCTATAGTGGACTTCTCTTGTTAGGTAGATCATGTAATAAAGTTTAGCACCTAATAATATTTTAGCATGGTTTGTCTTTTGTTGTTGCTTCCCATATGCATTGTTGCATTGATCATGGAAATGTGTTCTCTTTTATACTTTTCTTGTTATGTTGATCCGGAGTAACAATAGTAGCACCTACTAGTTCAACTAGCTACTTGAAATAGATAATATAGTGTTTATCTTTGCTATCTTATTGTTTTTCTCATAATTCTCAACTGGGATTAGAAAAATGAATCATAAAATAGATTCATGTAAGTTGTGATAAATGATTGCTATCAATCAATACCAATGCCAAACATCTTTAGGTCCTTTAGAACCATAAGAGGAATATACAATAGGAAATTATAAGGATCTTCCAATGCATAAACATTGTCGCCTCTTAGTCCTAGATTCTACTTAGTTTTCCATTGGTATTTTGCAATGCCTACTTTTGTAGGAGTTATGAAGCTGTTGCTCTTAAAAATACCAGGAAAGTCTTCCCGACCACTCTTCTCTTTCTTGGTAGTGAACTAATTATTTATCATCTGATTACCTTTTATAATAAATATGGAAAAAAATATAGTTGTTAAATAATAGTTAAAAAATTAAATATTTTTGGAAAACCTAAAGAGATTCTTATCCTTATCAAAAGTCATGTATGCTTTGGGCCTCATTGTAGGGATGAAAGATGCATGCTGAGTGAATTAGTTGAGCTGTAAATAGAAAAGTATTTCAAATATAGAGGATAGTGGTCACTTCTTTCGAGCTTAAGAGTTTGTAATACATAGAAATTTAGCTTAGACTTCTTATGCAAGTTTAGATATTTGAAGTTGGACATGAAAATGGATTTAATGTCCCCCCCATGATGGGTTACAGTAGGATGATTCGCTCGCCCCATGTTTCTAGCAATTGTGATGACTGGAAGGTTGTACCATGCATCCAAACATGCGGAGCATGATCGCCAACCTCCACTTAGGTTCTTAACACTACAACAAATCCTGGACTTGGCATCCCATTTAGCGTCCCTTTTTAGTGTAATTTTTTTTTACATTAAGTGGTCAAACTAGATGCTAAATGGGACATGTCATGGACAAAACTTAAAGCGTCTCAAAAACCGTCTTTTTTTGCTTCCTAGATAACATCCTTTATGGCGTCCAAAATAGCGTCTATTTTTTTGCTTCCACAATAGCGTCCAATTTTGCTTCCTAAACAACGTCGATGTTTTCTTCCTAAATAACGTCCTATTTTGCTCCCTAGCGAGTGTCTACTTTTGTTTCTTAAATGACATCCCCGTTAGCATCATATTTGCATCCTAAATAGCACCATGTTAGCATCCAATATTGCATCCATTTTTGTTACCACTTTAGCATCCCATTTTGCACCATGTTTTACTTCCAAATATGTGCCAATTTTTGCCTCCAAATTCGCACCAATTTTTGCTTCCTTTTTTGAATTGTGTTTTGCTACCAAAATGACGCCAAATATTTCTTCTATTGTTGCACCATATTTTTCTTCCTATGTAGTGCCATGTTTTGCATCCAAAGTAACGTCTTATTTTTCTACCATATCAACGCCATGTTTGGCTTCACCATTAGCGCCATGTGTTGCATCATTTTTAATGCCTAGTTTCGTGTCTTATTTTGCAACCATATCAATGCCATGTTTGGCTTAATCATTAGCACCACGTGGTGCATCCTTTTTAATTCCTAGTTACACATCTCTCATTTCGTGGTCACTAATTTAGTCATTTTTAGTAATTTTATATACGAATTTTGGTCATTTTGTTTGGTCACTTATCTCTTATTTTTTGCTTACTAATTTAGTTTTTTTTAAGCGATATTATAATATCATTAGGGCATGGAGGAATCGAACCACCAACCTCCTTCTTGTAAGGTAGGCGCTCTTCCATTGAGGTAACACCCTTTAAGAATTTGGGAACCTAACTTACTGAGTCCTCTATAATAGTAAAAATGATCAATACACAACTTTAAGTATCTAATGGTCGGAAAATGCTGATAGACTGTATAAGTTCACAATATATGGTCAAGCAGGTTATGAAATCCATAACCTTTTCTAGGAATTTTAAACAAAACTCAAGAAATTGGCTTAATGGGATTGTAAAATCACTATTCCCTAGAAACCGTACGTGTACCACTATATGAGACCTATCAACAACAACAATTATCTTAGTGTGGATGCCAAGGATATAGTAGATAAGCATGATCATCCTAGAGCCATGTATAAGTTGAGCAATAATAAGAATCAAAAGAGGATGATCAACCCAATAGTTGGTGCTTCACATGGATCCTATCCACCATGGGATAAGCAAAGTTGCTTCTTCCATCAAGCTAATTAGTTGGTGCTTTAGTTTGCTCGGGAAACTTTGGAGCATGTCTCATGTTTTTATATTTGATATGTCTGCCATTGATGTGAACCACACAGTCATCCTTGTGCATTCACAAGTAATGTGATCTCAAGGTGCATGTCATACATATTCCCATTCTAAAGTTTGGAGCACCCTCATCCAAATTCAATGCATATGCTTATTCCCATACCTTGTTTGAGTTTCAAGGCTACACTAGGTGCATATCTCTATTCCACTTGGCCTCTATTATGAGGCAACTGTTATCCACCATTCTGATTCCTCATGATTGAATGGAACCATGCACTGAGCGGGTTGGAACTGTGGATAGGTGATGATTCAACCTACCCCTTGCATAGTTACCCCATTCTTAGGCATAAATCATTGGAAATCCAAATGATGTTTATCTGAACCATACATTATCTCTTATGGACACCAAAAGAACAAATTTTAGTTCAAATGAGGTGTCTTTGAGAGAGAAGTGAGATCAAAGCTCTGACCCTTGCATAGCTACACTATTTTTAGGCAGCAATCCTTAGGCTTATCTGAACCATAACATTGTGCTTATGAACACCCCCCAAAAAAATATCAAGTCAATTGAGACGTCTTTGGTAGAGACGTGAGATGAAAGCTGTGAATATAAATATTTTATAATTTTCTATATGGTCCTATAAAATATATTCTTCTCATGGGTATCTTCAAGAAACTATTCATGATACGACTTTGTTATTAGCACCAAAATTTTCTCAACCTCGAAGTTTATATAATATGCACTTATCTATTATGCAAGATATAACCATAACAAATCACCATCTAAATGATGGTGGATAGCTACTTTTCCCAGTATCTTGCCAAATATTTAGTTTTGTTTCCAATTTATTACATACATCAAAATCTTTGTCAACCTCTAACATGGTTTCAAGTGTAAGGCTACTATAGTTGATGTCATAACATCCCTATTATTGTATTAACATTGCCCATCATTTTGATGCTACATGCCTTGTGAACCGTCTTTCATTCAATGTCCTTGGTTTCTAATTAATTTATGGATTCAAAGGGTATTGAGCTTTGACTATTTTGTCTAAGACCTTTATTTCAGTTTGTTAACTGAACCAAAAGATTTTTCAATTGGGAATTTGAAAGTTGGCTTTAGGTGCAAATCCATGGGTTGATGTGATGCCACTTTTTTGGCCATGCTGTTTCAGTTTATTAACTGAACCAAAAGATTTTTCAATTGGGAATTGGGAAGCTAGATTTAGGTGCAAATCCATGGGTTGATGTGATACCATCTTCTTTGGCCATGCTATTTCAGTTTATTAACTGAACCAAAAGATTTTTCAATTGGGAATTGGGAAGCTGGATTTAGGTGCAAATCCATAGGTTGATGTGATGCCATTTTCTTTGGCCATGCTATTTTAGTTTATTAACTGAACCAAAAGATTTGTCAATTGGGAAGTTGGATTTCGGTGCAAATCCATGGGTTGATGTGATACCATCTTCTTTTACCATGCTATTTCATTTTATTAACTAAACCAAAAGATTTGTCAATTGGGAATTGGGAAGTTGGCTTTAGGTGCAAATCCAGGGGTTGATGTATACCATCTTCTTTGTCCATGCTATTTTAGTTTATTAACTGAACCAAAAGATTTGTAATTTGGAAACAGGGGTTGATGTATACCATCTACTTTGTCCATGCTATTTTAGTTTATTAATTGAACCAAAAGATTTGTAATTGGGAATTGGGAAGGCGCAAATGCATGGGTTGATGTGATACCATCTTCTTTAGCCAAGGAATTTGGGAGGTTGGCTTTCGGTGTAAGTATTACTAACATGACTAAGGATTTTGGGAAGTTGTATTTTGGTGTAAGTAGTACTAGATCTATGTGATGTTGCAAATAGAAAGGGATTTGACCTAGAGACCTGCTACTCATAACTTACAACACTCAACCATTTGAGCTAGTAAAACTGTGGTTGTTATCTATGCGATGTTGCAAATAAAAAGTTATCTTTTAGAATGACATTTCTATATTTCTTATTTGTGGATTGTAGTAGGTACCTCTCGGAATTTTTGGTTAAAAACTTGCTTCTTTGTGATTTTACTTCAAATATTTTTGAAGTGCCTACATTGTCTTTGTGATCATTTTTAAAGTGCCTACATTATATGTGATAATGCAATTTTTCATGTAGGAACTCCACAAAAGTAACGATTGTAGGAAATCTGGTTTTTGACCTTTTGATTAAAAATTCATATCCATGTCTAAGAAGTTTAGAGATAAAATGGCTATGACCATAACTGCAAACACCTTGTTTTTAGCACTGGCTATGAGTATTAGTGCGAGAATTTTATTTTTACCCTTGGCGACTATGGCTATGAGTATCAGTGAAAGAACCTTACTTGTAGCTATTTTGGTGATTGAATGTACCTAATTTGAGCCGTGACAGACTATAGTTGTTGAATTTTCACTTGTTTTGTCTGTAGGATAACATATGGATCTGCACTTGCTAAGATTGCTACTGACTAGATTGTGGCTGGTCGCTTGGTTGGGTTGCCATTGCTTGTTTGCTGCCTTAGAGTTTGTTACTTTCTTTGCTCGTTACTTGCAGGCTCGGAGAGATGAATAAAAGAACCCACAGAGGTAAAGCCAAGAGAAAAGGAAATTGATGTACCACCAGAACATAAACACAAGACGCGAGAAATCTGTATCATATGTTAAAACTAGAAGATCTAGTAACATCGTATATGAACCGTGTAGATCTGGTGATAGGCATTGAATGGGCCTGTTGTTCATGGCCAGGACTCCGATATGTCAGAGGTCTGGCTTCATCAATTCTTACTTATTTTACTATTAATCTCTTCTGTTTCCTCATTCCGAGATTTCTACCACGTGCTTTCAAGGGATACTTTCACGAAAGAGCCGAATGTAACAGAAAAGTATCTGAAAATTTCCTCCTTGATCAAAAATTATTTTCGTAGCCTCTCCTTCTCCTCCATTTCTCTTTCACGCTGCTTCTGTTTTTTAGCAATCTCATCCAGCTTTGCTTTCCAAACTGCATCCTGTTTGGGCTTTCTTTCCTCCTCTGCAACACATTTCTCCATTAATTCTCATTATCTTATTATCCTTGACAGAAAACAATTAAAAACATAAAAACATAATGCATACAATAAATAACTTATACAAAATATATAACATATAGCTTGAACCAATCTTATCTTTACGCTTGCGGGCTTCTTCCTCTTCCTTTAGCTTGATCAACCTCACCTCCACCGATGGAAAATTTATGAGGCTTCTAGCCTTGTTTAAGCGCTTCACAAGAATAGTTAAATGATTTTGAATCTTGTCTGACTCAAGGTCCCACACAAATGAATCCACCAAGTAGTTTATAACATCCTCCCTCTCAAAAGCACTCCATGCACAGAAGCATAATCCTCAAAGCAAAGCTTGATTTAGCATTCAACATAATGAAAACTTTAAAATTAAATTTGTTCACCTAACTGCAAAATTGTACGATTCCTTTTGAATGGTCAATCTTCAGCTGTAAGAAATTGTACTTCACAGCATCCACACTAATCTTCTCTACAACAATCATAAAACGGTATCATCTTTGAAAGGGCTATGATTTTCATTGTTTGATACACTTGTGATACCTGGAACATGCGAGGGTTAAGCTTACAAAACCTTCTAGCGTACATATAGAAAATTTTTATTGACATCGAGTTGTGTTGTTTAGTAGAAAGTTAAAACTTCCAATACCAAAAGAAAGATATAAATCAAAAGTTCCGCTTGCCACACCGAAGTTTAGTACAAAAGAATAAACTGAATTCAGTAAGAATTTCTCCCGTGAATGAAATTGTAAAATTCTAAAAGTTTGCCCACAATTAAAAATCACAAGTTCTTATACTGCAAAATAGTAAAGAGGATGAAACAAAGAGTGTATATAGTAAATCTCACCTGTTGTAACACTCTCGAAGTAGTTAACCTTTCTAAAGCAGGAATGTACTGCTCCAACTGCACTTCTCGAACAGGAGAAGCTGAAGACAAATTGTCACTAAGTTTAGAGAGCTTGCCTAGCAGTGGATGAACTTTCTCAGCAAGATCTAAAGGGTGGAAATCATTTTCCAGTAGATGATACAAATCCTTCACTTCTTGGGGGACATATGTCATGACACCTTTGGATAACTGACACATAATGAAGACACCAGTTACACAAAAAATACATTAACGAAAGGCATGGTTTCCAAATTTCAATACATTATAATTGAAATTATGTAGCATGTTATAACACAAAATTGTACAAGCAAAGAGCACATAGTAGAATAGGGGTGTTCTTGCTTCAACTTAAAGAAAGGCCTTTCAATTTGATTTTTAAAATTGTTAAGAAGCTCTTTCCCTATTATACTTCCCAGTTCAAAAATAAGTGATGGGTGTGATAACTGCAAAAACAAATATATATCAGAAGACAAAATAGAAGAACTCTAAAAAACTTAGAAAGAACTCTACATAATCACTCTACATAAAAAAACATATCATACATCAACACACTCAAGCCCTTCTTTTAAAAACCCTACCATTTCTTTGGTATCTTTTTAGGATCCAAACTAAATCCCAAAAGACTAGCCATAACTGAGCATCAAGTCCTTTGGCCTCTTCTCTGCCTCTAAGTCCTCAACATCAAGAGCAATCTCAGAAGCTTGTGCTTGAGCTTGAGCTTGTTAAGCCTTCTCAGTAGAGAGATGGAGGAAATACTTAATAGCCTCCTCCAATGAACTGACATTAACTTGCTGGCATATAATACAATACTGAATAAGCCCACCCTTTGCAAACCTGCCACGCCTCATATCCACACAAAGTTCAACATTTTTTAACATTATCTTTTCAAGATTTTTTTTCCATGATTTGTATCATTTTGACGTTATCAAGTCATGAAGAGCTTTTAATGCCGCATATTTCTAGTCAACATTCACCAATTCAGCATATAACAAACAATACCAAAGCTCATTAGACTTTATAAAGTTCATGAAAAGTTTGGCACATAAGTCTGCCTCTGCAAAAAGAATACTATGGCTTCATGCATTTGCATCAATCCACCGATGCATAAATGACAATTTTTATAAACCTTTTACTACAATGTTCCAACTCAAAGTGAAAACAATGATATGAGAAGTTATGATGCATTCTTGCTATGTCAATGCACATAAGAGTATAACACAATTCAAAGAACCTCTCACAAGTAACTGCAGTGATGGAGACATATCTCTACCAGAAAGCATACATGCATGCTGCCTCAGCCTAAGTAAATGTATGTGTTATAGTTCAAATTCAAAACGATTCTAATGCAATCTAGAACAAAATGTGGTAAACTATTAAATACTTTACTACAACAATCCAACTTATAGTTGAGCAAATAATTAAGGAAAACATAGCATATCTTTACCCTGTTTTTGTAGTTAGAAGTACCATGACCCAACCACTAAACCACACAGCAAACTAAAAATGAATTTTCCTCGATCCAACATAAGTAGAGGATAACATTTCAGATAATGGGAACATACAATTTAGTGCATGCACATTCTCAATAGAAACAAGTCAAACGATCATTTTTATGCCAATTGCAATGAATTTGAATAAAAAATTGACTTTTTAAGTAGGTAAAACAAAATTAAAAAGGAATGTTATACTCATCTTATAATTTTACTGTAAAATATAAGTCACATTTCGATGGGAATTCTTTAATAGTAGCACTATTCTGGAAGAGTTTGTTTTGAACTGATAAGTGTTGCTATAATCCAACTTATCTTTCAATTCCAATTCTAGTGTAAAGTAATCTACGCTTGCAAATGACACATATTGGAAAAAACTTAAAGCTTAAATTTTGAATGTATAAACTAAGCAATTATCTTTGGCTACCAAGGGTTACAAAATATTTGGGGTTGTAATGTAGAACTAGCATAAAATTCCCACTGGAAAGATGACAGGGACAGTGATTTTCAAGATAATCTTCAAATTTTTTGGAGCTAAACCTGAGATCACACTTTGCAACAAAGAGGAGCATATTCATATGCGGAGGGATAAACAAATAGGGTCAAATTTGCTATCCTTGAGAGCAAGGAAGGAACAAAAATATTTGACCATAAAAATATAGAAATGGCTGCAAAAAAACAATGTTACAAAGCGGCCCTATCTACAATTCTTTGTAATAATTAGGTCTTTACAATACTTCATAGGACAAAAAAATTTGTAACAAGGCTCTGATATAAACATCGAGGGCTTTAAAAAAATAACTTAAAATACTAAAAAGGAAAGATCATGTAGATCATGTATACTGAAATAATTAAAGCGATGCAATGACAAATCATTTTCAGAAGATTCTATTAATCTTCAGTGTCCATCAACACCTCTATTGCACATGCACGTGCAACGAGAGCTTAAATGTGCAGTTTTTAAACAACAAATCATATTCAATAAAGCCAACAAAATATTTCTTCTTCTTTTCTTTTTAGGAATATTACACACGAAGAAACGGGAATTTCTAGACATGGATGGGCATATCTATAGCAGCTTCTTCATCGCTATAGCTCAAGTAAAATGTATAGTCTAGCGGATCTAGTCCGTTTGCAACTTTGTTTGAATGCATACGCAATTTTTCTTGTTACCTTTTTTAATGTAGAAGAAAGTATCTCCATGAAAGAGCCCATAAAAGATGAATCACTTACATGCCCTCCCAACTATGGAACTTCATCTTAAGAGGGAAAACAAATTCTTTTTTATTCCCCTCAACTTTCACTTCCTCTCAATTATTTAGGGGCCCATATTAACGAAAATATCTGTAGGCACTCTCAAAACTTAAACCTAGAACATGAATCTAGCTAGTCAAAAAATACATAAACATTTATGAATCTTAGAAACCCCATCCAAATACAAAGTTCTTCAAATTCCACTCTACAAAAATTGTCTTTCAAAAGATTTCGTCAATCCAAGCAAAAGAGGCAGCTGACACCAAATCAGATTAAAATTCAACAAACAACAATGTAAAACTAAATATATATATTGTTACTCACTTGCATCCCTCTTGAAAGCATTTTCTGGCTTGGTGAAAGTTGCCATGGTAATAAAACCTTGTAGAACTCAGAAAACCTAAAACTGACCGACTTATTGATACCCGCACGACTATAAAAATAAAATGGGGGATTTCCCCAAACCCGAAGTCCGAGAGAGTGAAAAAATACCAGAGAAAACCATATAGTGCAGCTAGATCCGATCCGGGCACCGATCGAGTGCTAAAAAGTTGTGAAAAGCGATTGAAACGCTTCTATTCAAAGAGGATTAACATGAAAAATATTCACAGACTGCCCAAAGGGATGCAGAGTGTGGTAGCGCCGATTGCTGGGAGCATCATAAAGTCGAGCGCGCACGCTGGTACAAAAGTATCTTTGTAAATTAGGATGGAAGAAAAAATTCTGTGATTTGTGGTGATATAAGAATAGGATTTGGAGGTCATTATTTAATTAATAGTAAATTTTTATATTAAAATAAAATAAATAAATAGTAAATTTTTATATGTAAAAACATTTTAAGAATTATTATATAATATATTTATATTGGTAATTTCAAGAATGTATTTATTTTTTATTGATTTTATTATTTATAAATTATATATTAGTCATTTAATTGTGGTTTCGCGTCATATGCATTATATGTTATAATGTTCGCAAATCATGTAGAATTTATTTATGTCTTTTTCAACATTATGTTGTTTTTATTACATGGATATTAAATCTTTATTATTGTCAAAGTGGTTAGTAAATTTAATTTCTTTCATAAAAATTATTTAAAAAGAAAGTTGCGGTTAGGTGTTAATGAACTAAAGTTTACAAAATAAGCATGCAATCTGTTAATGCTTACGTTTTTATGGTTATAACAAAATTGATGGTGGTGATGTGGCTACCAAACTCTTTTGCATTTTTTTTAAAAGAGTATAACTTTTTATATTGTATATTCTTAAAAGCTTGCTTAAGACATATATACATTTTAAAACATAACATATTTTAGGAAAATTGCATCCCTATTGGTTCTTAGCAAGGCCTTGTTGTTCATTGATGTCACCTTCCATGGTTGTGTCCACCTAAGGGGGAGGAGCAGATCCCTAGTGCCTACAAGATGCAGAGGTCACGTTTCTAAAAGTCAGGTTTGAATCTAAATCCTAGAGATGTGCATTGAGATCCTCTTCAAGTCGTGCTACCATTTTCCCCTAGTCGTCCACAAGCTCTTTTAATTCTTCTATTGATTGTTGAATTTCCATAATCTGGCCTATTGATTGCTTGAGATGCTGGAGATAACTCGTTGAAGGAAAACCACCTCCTCTCAGAGTATCCTAACTTCCCTTCTCATGTCTGAAGTGGCGTAGGAGAAATAGTGAGTGTAGGCCATTTCCACTGCTTGGACAGAATTTCCCATCAATTGAAGCTACTCTAACTAAGTGTCAACCTGGATGGTAGCCCTCCTATCCTTCCAACCAGCCTTTAGTTTATCTTTCGGCACCCACCAATGTTAGTAGGAGCTAGTAACCAAGGTAGGAGCCAATAGGAAATTTCATAGTCACCCATAAATTGCCTTCATCGAATTTAGAAATTGCCTTGGATGTTCTTGGTAAAAATGAGGGTGTGGATGGGGAGGTTGTCCAAAACAAACTTGTAGGGTTACATTTTGGTAGCACCATGATAGGTGGTACTATACTACCTTTTTGCAAGGGGCATGTAGGAGGGTGGGGGGGTTGGGGGTGGGGGAACTACTAAACCCAATGGCCATATCAGTTAATGTAATACCCAATGGCTAACAATATTTTTATGGTCAATACCTCACAACCTCTATTGCTTGTTATTAACTCCAATATCTGAAGTCCTGCAGTATCCAGAAGTATTATGACATGTGTCATCATTGTGGACATCGACGTTGCATCATCATCATCATCAATGCCATATGGTACATCAACATCATCTTAATCATAATCATCTTCAGCATTAAGTACATCATCAACAAAATCATTGTCATCATTGTTATTATGGTCACTCATATTCCATCAGTGCTCTTAATCAGTCATCGACATTAGGATTGATGCCATATCATTGTTAAGGTCATTTATATGTCGTTACAGTCATTTTGATGATAATAGGATTGTTTAGATGTCGTTACAGACATTTAGGTTCCATTAGAATCAATTAGGATCCAAAATTGATACCACATGCATAACCATCGTTGAAATCCACATCGTCATCATCATCATACAATAAATCAACATCATTGTCATCGTCGTAGTCATCATCAATATAATTGTGATAATAATGTGCGAGGAGCCCTACTACCTCACAAGAATGGATGATATAGTCTTATATTTATCAAATCATATCCATACACTCCATAATAATTATCATAATGCATCATCATAATGTTGTTATAATTGTTATCATTTGCAAGCAAATTTTCATAAGAGAGGAGAGAAAATTTTCTTTATATATGTAATTATATATAGGAAATAGGAAACTTGTTTTGTGGTTGTGGGTTGTTTCCACTATGTTAATTGTATAATGGCTAAGTATCATGAGGCTGAAGTAAGACAACACATTAACTAATCTTAAGTCATGGGAATATCGTTAGGTGCCACTGATCTCAACAAAGTGTAGCTTAGAGTGGAGGTATGGGAAATCTCTAGGTGAAGAGACGTAGTCTGGAGACGTGTAGCTTAGAGTGGATGTATGTGAAATATATAGGTGAAGGGACGTATTCTATCGACAAGTAATCTTCTGTGTCCAAGCCTCTGTATCCAAAGTCAGGCAGTGTTGCATGTTATCAACATGAAGCTTTGGGGTTGTGACAAAACATATCTAAACACTATCAAGTTTCATCCAAAGGTTCCAATTGGCATTGATTCATTGGTTAAGTTGATGGATTGTTAATCTGTGCACCAGGGTACCATTCTTGATGTGGTTTTCCCCACCTGCATGGCATGAGTTTTAAAGAGAGAAGGCTTGGTGCAAAATTTTGGCAGTATAGATATCTATGAGAGAGTGATGAACTACATTTATATTTGTTATTGTTAGTTTTAGGGTTCAACAATACTATGAAATATATACATTTATTTTTTCTTTCTTTCTGGATTTAGGGTTTAACAAATCTAATATAAAAAAACCATGTAAGAAAAACTCATTTGCCCGCAAAAGGAATATATTGCGATTCCACCAATTCCCCATTTAATGAATTCTCTATGCATTATTTTTCATGCAAGAGCTTATGAATACTCAATAAAATACTTTCCTAGGTGGTTAGGCTAAAGAGGATGGACCAGGAGTAATGATCAAGACACCAATGTGTGGGAAAAGGAAAATCAAGGGATTGAATTTGCAAAAACCATGTAAAAGTTGGTAAACCATGAAGAAGTTGTGGATGTCAAAGAAGAAACAACTAAATTTTCAAGATCTATGCATAATTATTTTGCCTGGTTGAATACCACAAGAGGTGACATCTAGCCTCTAGGAATTGTGATGGCTACCAGGAAAATTATGATGAACAATAGATCTATTGTTGTAGAATTTCCTATTGATGAAATACATGATCTCTTTGTGCATTTATAGGCAAGAAGTTCAAGAAAGGAAGTTCAAGAGATTATTATTGCCAACCTGGGTTTTGGAAAAATGGTTTGTAGTCATGAAAGATGTAAGTTCAAAATGAGGTTGGTATTGAGGTGGAAAATGGTTCTATAACATTTAGTTTGAGGAAAATTTATTTAAAATCCCTTTAGAAGATGTTCCCATGTTCTTCATTGATGATATTTTCTTAAGAAATAGACGAACACTTAGTGAAATCCCTTAGATAGATAAATGGGGGTCGAGTCTCCTGGTTGGGAACCAGAACTGTAAACTCCCTCCAATGGCACTCCTTCTTACTCCATTTACCCACTGCACAAATAAATTCCATCCACTACAAGCATAACAACTATATAAGGAGCCAAGGCACCTAAAATCAGACAAATGAAACTGTCACTCCAATTGTCAGTTTTGTAATTTGTACTGTTAGGACTGTTCAGAACTTATCTTAGAAGCACCATATGAATGGGATAGTCGATGAGCTGAGGACTTGAGCTTCCCCTGTTGGTTGATGACCTATCTACACAACAGGATTTCAACCTTGCTTTCAAAACCTCGGATAAAGCATAAGGTACATGCTCAAGGGAATCATCACTCACACTTTGGGGGTCACAACCATGCATCATCATCAATCATCATCAATCATCATCCAAGGAAGGAGTGCTCTGGGATAAAAGGAGCTCTAAGGTGAGGGACCTCATCTAGATCATCAATAGATAGAACGACCTAAGGATAGAAGTTTCCTTGGGAACAGGTTTCGACAACAACCAATTCTCATGTCTGATGAGTCCCACCAACAAAAAAAAACCTATCGGGAGAAACAACTTTGGGTCTAATAGGCTTCTGATCATATGGATTACCCACCTTCTCGTCAGGCATTGTATTATCAATAGCCTCGTTTGAATCTTTGGGGCAATCAACTCGTTGATCAGCCACAACTTGTCCTCTAAAGAGTCGATCCATATCCAATCGATGAACCAAAATATCCTTTCAACAAAGCATGGTAGGATATATGGACAATTCGGTTGCTTCCATGATCTAATTGAATCCATAGATATATCAAGTACATAACCAAATGAAAGTGGTTCCATTACAGAAAATATCTAGGATCTAACCATCAGCAATAATATCTAATAGCTATTAAAGGAAGGTATACTGTGCGGGAGGAGTGTTGAGCCTTAGAAATACACCCTGACGACCAGAACTATCTCACATTTACTTCACTAGGCTTGATCGACACCCACCACTCTTTTCCTCTTAGGAGCAGGAGTAGCAAGGTATGAAATCCAATGTATGCCTGTCTGTATGGAATGAAATGAAATTTGATTTCTTATATACTGTTATTTACAAAGAAATAGAATCAGATTACAAAAAATGACAATTATTGTGTCCCAGGCTAGTTCTTACTAAGATATTAGTAGACCTTACCTTGAACTTACACTATGGAGGACTAAGGCAAATAGTAAAGAAAGTGTTGTCAAATTTTGGATTCGAAACGAAAGTTACCCCGACACATCGCTTCTGCCTAAGGAATAAGTAACTCGAGGTGACTATGTTGTTATATGGACGTAATAAAGAAGCCAACCTAATTATCTAGTTACATATATCCGGATTAATACATAAAAACTGACAGTTAGATTGTTGTCTGGTGCAAATTTTTTATTCTCTAAAGCTTTAATTCTTTGCATGCAATCCTTCAAATGATAGGGGAAATGAGATTGAACAATTTGCCTTTCCAAAAAATGCAATACCCATAAATCATTAACAAAAGGTGGTTGTCGTAGACTCACACAATCAGCATCCAAAATCCTGAATGTGTGCACTTTTTTGATCCCTTGTTCTCCTCTGGGCCAAGGAATTACAGAAGTAAATCTAGCCCTTTTTGCAAATATCATAATCTAGTGGTTACTCTTGTAGCAAAAGTGTCTTCTTTCCCTACAAAAATAGCAGTAGCATGAAACATTCTTGGAACAATATCACCCTTATTCTATTAAAAAATAGAGCACCCTTCTTCCATTAAAACACATAGCAGATAGATGAGACTACAGCTCAACAGATAACAAAAAAAACTACAAATGCACTAACTAAATATACAAAATAATGCAAACATCTATGGAATCAATAGCCACTTTCACTAAATAAAAATAAAAACAACTTTAAGCTTATCTGGAAATAATTTTCTACCTTGCATCCAATGCCTTGATATGCTCTTCATCTATGTGGCCTCCCTCCAGCGCCTTGCTATGTTCCTTATCAATGTGGATAAAATCATTTCATCAAACCTTGAAAAAATATGGAGGTGAAATCATTCCAATGAGTGCTTGATTCCAAAAAAGCAAAGGTGAAATCTAGGGCTGGACGAAAACGACAGTGAGTTCTAGAGTTTGATGAGATTACAAAAAAGCAAAGGTGAAATCTAGGGCTAGACGAAAATGACGGTGAGTTCCAGAGTTCGATGAGAATAGGAGAAAAAAGGAGCACGAATTCTAGGCTTGAGGGAGGAGGGAAGTTTTAAATTTTCATTTTCTTGATATGATGTGATTATAGTCATTGTTTTGTTTGTACATGATATATATCTTCGTACATAATATATGGTATTGGAATTTATTAATCAAAATGTATAACATTCAAATATTTCATAATCCTAAGTTGGCCATAATAAAAATCTAATTTATTTATTTGAGTTATAACTTATATTTTCTTTATGAAGATGTAATTTTTTATATTTTTATTTATTAATCAAATATTAAAATAAGTTTAAGTGAGGTTTAAGTAACAAACACATTGAGTCCACAACTTAAATCGTACGTAAATGAAATTAAAAAGATAAGATTACCTACCATGCCAGTTTGTTATGTTCTTGCTTGACGTTACATCTCTTTAATCTCTCCTTTTATAATTTAATTTTTTCACTTCCATGAAATTTTCATGGAAAAGTACATATAAAATGGGTTCAAAATTAGAACATGTTCAAGCCTACTAATGTGGACTTTTCAACTCAATCAAAACATGTACATTAATTCTTTGTTGCTCTATTTTTATGAAAAAAATAAATTTAACTTATAAAGAATTAATGAATTTAAGGTTATTTTATTATACAAATTTAAAGATAAAAAATAAATTGGAATTTTTTCATATGTGTTAATGTTGGGTTAGTGAAAGTGAAGTGTTGATATTGATTTCATGAAGCTTCAAGCTTTTCATCATTGACACCCTTGTGTTTGTAATGGTCTTGTGGATGTAACAAGTAATCAATGAGGAAGGAACGTATTTATTGCCACATGCCTTGATTTGCAATTTCTATAGTCTTTGGCGCTCGTTGAAAAAAATACCAATTATAGATAGATTTGAATTGGGCATCCCTAATTCTAGACACAATGCTTGTCCACCAAATTACGAAAAGGTTTCTTCATCTTATAATCTGTTTAAGAGGATGAAAAATATAAGAGTTTTAATCAAAGCACCCTAGTATATTGAGGGTGCAAATTTCTTTAGAAGTGATGGCACCCTAAATTTAATCCACATATGAAAGTATTGGTGGAGGCCTTGATATGGGTTTACATGCCTAGTTTACTTTTATAATATTGCGATATCGAGACTCTTAGAGCCATTGGCAATTCTTTGGGTAGGTTCATTAGCATGACTGCAAAAAATAACAATAATATTTCTAATACACATGCTTGGATATATTTTTGCATTGATTCATGACCATACATTCTTTCCAAATTGCATTGAAGAGCATAGACAAAATTTGGACACAATATTTTGGACTATGCAAACATTGTTTTCCCATGCAATTTTTTTTTGAACACATGCATGTGGTGGCCTTGTGTCCAATCAAAAAATCTTCACATCCTACCAAAGGGAAAGACAATAATCCTTCCCAATGGTAATATTCAAAGATGGGACGCCATTGGGTGGAACCCAAGATGACTTTAACGTTACCTACATAAAAAACCTTGGTCGCTAATATTATTTCATATTGGAATAGACATGGTGGAGACACTAATATGGTCATCATTATGAAGCCAACTTCTCTTGCACTTGTTTCAATCTCGTAAGACTCTCATTGGAAAGGGAAGAGGTGACATAAATCAAATTATTTAGATTGGGAAAGGTATCCAACCATAGTATCATCCATTGCAACACCACAGGTAATGGTGTTAAATACCCCATCAATACCCAAATAAGGGGTTGGTTGGATTGAATGCAAGAGAGAAAAAAGGAATTTGGTTTGAAATACATAGTCAGATTTAGTTTTTTTTCCAAGGAAAAAATATCGTAATTCATTATAAAAAAAAATAACATTCTTAACAGTCATATAGACCTCATCTATGTCTTCACCTATTGATATTTTGTGAGTATAAAAATTCAAGAGAAACTCTATCCTACAGGACTTACATTTTTCAACAGTCATTTTATTTGTGCTTACAACACCCATAAAAACCACTACAAAATATGTTATTCATGGATAACAATAGAAATGAATAAGCCCCACGGATCATAGATAATGTTAGCAATTGGGGCTGCATAGTTTAGACAGAGATGCGACCTGGATCATCCTCCATGATGGTGTCATTTTTGCATTCCCATTTTTTCCATTCACCATCACCCAATAAGATACCATCCTTCGATAAATGATATGCGATTTGAATCGTCTCTCTGAAAACATGTTGGAAGGATATTTCCCAAAATTTAAAGACAATTATGATCAAATCTTTAGAAATAGTCCTAAGATATATATTCCTCAGTGGTATGTGATATTTCATCCAGTTAATGATCAATAAAGAGTCACCACAAACTTGAAGTCTCATGATGAACGTAGGACCTAGAGGTTAATCCCAAACCATGGCCTAGTAGTAAAAAAATATTCATGGTGTTATACATCCCAAAATGGCCATCATATCCCACTCACAATCCAAAATATTCCCTCTGTAAGGCCTATGTGATGGACTTGATCCCTGCGCACAGTCAAGGGTGATTTATGGGTGATTGTGGGTAAGTGAAGGGTAATTAAGGGTTTATTAGTGCCTCATTGAAGGGTAATTTGTGGTCAATTACGGGTAATTAAGGGTCATTTAGGAGTAATTATTAGGTAATGAGTTGTGGTAAAGTACTATCACATGAATCATGATCATTGACATAGACAATGATATATCTTACGTTATGTCGAATGTTTTCCGAACACAATTCCTAGCTCTAAACCTAGTGCAATTCCTAGCGTGGTTCCTTTTGAAATTTCTGGCATCATTCCAGGTGCTATGTTGGATGTTTTCTAGGTGCAATTCCTGGCTATATACTTGGTGCTATGTTGAATGGTTTTTCCTGTCAAAAT
Organism: Pseudotsuga menziesii; assembly: GCA_001517045.1. NCBI lineage: Eukaryota > Viridiplantae > Streptophyta > Pinopsida > Pinales > Pinaceae > Pseudotsuga > Pseudotsuga menziesii. The sequence continues at coordinate 466,681 of LPNX010687680.1, forward strand.
TCATGGTGCAATTCTTTTCGCTAACCCTAGATTAATATATGGTGCTATGCTATTCAAGACGTTTTTTTGGAGGCTATTCTTGGCGTTATATGGGATTCTTTTGCGGACGCTAATTGGGACATTAATTGGGATGATAATTGGGATGCTAATTGCGAAGTTAATTGGGATGATAATTATTGTCCAAAATAGAGCCAACTTTTAAAAAATGACGATAATTGGGATGTTAATTGGGATGCTAAATGGGACGCTAATAGGGATTCTAATTGGGATGCTAATTGGGACGCTCATTGGGACGTTAATTGAGATGCTAATTAGCGTCCAAAATAGTGCCAACTTTTACAAAGGGACGCTGATTGGGATTCTAATTGGGATGCTAATTGGATTGCTAAATTGGATTCTATTGGGGATGCTAGTTGGGACACTAGTTGGGATGATAATTGGGACGTTAATTGGGATGCTAATTAGCATCCAAAATAGCGCCAACTTTTAAAAAGGATGCTAATTGGGATACTAATTGGGATGCTAATTGGGATGATAATTGGGACACTAATTGGGACACTAATAGGGATGCTAATTAGCGTCCAAAATAGCGCCAACTTTTAAAAAGGGACTCAAATAATGCCATTAAAAGCGCCATCCCATGGAAAAGTGTCCACTTTGTCCAAAAAATGATGAAAAATACACTAAAAGTGATAGTGGGCGCTAAAATGGAAGCTAAAAGAGACACTAAACACAGGGTTTTGTTGTAGTGTAAATATTGACATGGTCACTAGTATGATGGTTCATCATTAAGATAACTACTTTGGCTGGTTAGTACACAAGAAGGCCTCCTCTCTTGTGCAAAGAGTAATGGAAATACAATGCGAAGGTGATCACAATGAAGGCTCAAATTGTGCCCTTATCTGGCTCACAATTATCATATACAACCATAAAAAAGCTCAAGGTTTCACACTCATCTTTGAAGAGAATTCTCTCTGGTTTCTACTAATTAGAAAATCCACCATGGTTAGAAAGAAGGTCACTCCTCAGAAGACAACTAATGGGCCACATTGCACACATATTCTGCATGCTCTGAGAGAAATGAACATGATTCAGGGGTCCTTCAAGCATGAGTTTTTGGCAATGACTCGTGCTCACATACTCGAGTGGATATATGTTGAAAAAGAAGCGAGGAAGGATGTCTGCAGAGAACCTTGAAGTAGAATTTGAAAAGATTGTGGAGGATAAGGTATCTACATGGACCAGGGAGACTCATCACATGAATACTCTTGGGGTTTACTGGACTATCAAATATCTAATGTCCACGGCCATGGATGACTTCATTTAGGGGATGCTTAAACAAGAGGATGAAGAGCTCTCCTTAGAGGACTATCTATCCAATTTGGAAGCTACCCTATTGGCTCTTACTCGATTCCAACATGATGAGATGGCTAGGGGGTATACAAAGCTCGACTCTCTTGCTTGGGAAATCATAGGAAATACATTTAACAAGACTCCACCATGTTTGACGACAAGCACTCAACTCATGTTTAGGCGGTGCCCAACATCGACTAATGGAGAGCTGAAAAGTGAAGCTCTAGGTGCTAGTAATTCCTTAAGTCCCCCTTTTTAATGTCAACTCGATGGTTAGGCCTTCGGGGTAGAATCAATATTTTAATAGGTGTCATGATTTTGAGCACTCTAGTCATAACGTGTAATATCCCAATTTTGACCCCAAATTGCATTAAAATTGTATATGATGTAAATATCATTATTAAATCATGGTGAGGAGCTAAAGGCCAAGGCCCCACCATTGATATAATTTTTTTTATGTATCGACAATTAAAATAGATGCATATGGTTTTCATGCAAGCTAGGCGCAATATAAACATCATGTAAAAATGCAATTTAATAAAAATACCCACAACTAGCTTTGTCAATGAAACAAAGAGATGGGAGCATGATTTCACAAGGAATAGGGAGGGAAAACCCATAAAGCTGTCAACTACCAATTTTTTCTTTTGTGCCCAATCATTTATTTCTTCAAGAAGTTGGTCAAGGTAGTTAATGCCTTGGGAGTGGAAGAGTATGGCAGTCAAATTCGTATTAGGAAAACCCATAATTTATGGAAAATGATCTTTTTTCTTATGGGGCAATTTATCATCCAGAAATTGGTGCTCAAGCCATTATTCACTCATGTCCTTCTTTTCCTCATGCAACTAGAGCTACCTAGGAATTTTCCTTCACGTTTTTCCTACATTTCCTTCATTTCTATGGCTAGGAGAACTCGTTTTTGTATTGGTGAGTGAATGTGCAACAGAGATTCACGAATTGTGGGTTTAGGGAGGTTTTTTTTTCCCTTGTAATTCCCATGGACGTTTTCTAAAATCATATTTTCTCACCCGGGGTTGATTTCCCAATTTCCCAATTCATTTTTGGTTGCAAAACGTTTTCCTTCATACCCAGCATTGGTATTTTTCTATTGTGTGCATCCCTGTTTTAGTTTGAAAGACTTAGAAGTGGAAGAGGCATAAAATTGGCTTGATAAACCTAGTGAAGAGAGGGAGTTCACAGACAGATCAAGAGGGGCTGGAAAATATTCTATGCACACCCTGAAGAGAACTAGAAGGGACTCGTATGGCCTGAGGGTATGTGTAGCAGTGAAGATAATACTTCCTTGTGTTGGGTGTGTAGGTATTGTGGATGCCAAGCTAGCTAGATCTGGTGCAGGTGTCCATAGCTCTGTGGTTGAGCTCACTATCTTAGAAATTATACCTTTCCACTGCCTTAGCAACATGATAAACCCAATTGCAGATTGGCTTGGATGAACCTTGTTGTGTTTTTGGCTGTGTGTGAGCCTTTTGTTGTTCCCTAGTTCCTTGTGGAAATCATGCCTAGGCCGGGCGTGGTAGTGGTGTTGAGAAATTGATGAGCACATTGGCCTATGGTTGGGTGGAACGTTGCAACAACATAGCTAGTTGCGGGACAACTTATTTCAAGATAAGTATTCTCTTGTATTTAATTTCTGCAATAGTATTTGTTTAAGAATGCTTATGAACATATAGAATGCTTGCAATGTGTTGCTTCCATTGTATTTTCATTCATATCCATATGTATATGTATGTTATTTGCAATTCATTTTTTGTTTATGATTCATGGGGCTAGATCCCCGGTCATGATAGAGTGCAACAATAGTGTAGTCACGTCCTCTTCATCTGTGAGATGAGGGGAGGGGACATGACATAACCCCCGACATATGGAGGAACTGTTGTATATTCTTCTTTAAGAAACACTTTGTTTATTTGGTACTATTTAGCATAGGTTCTATGTTTGGCTTCAAACATTCTATGGTTTTTTTTGGGTCTTGCATAACATTGTTGAAACTTAGTCATCTGGTGACTTGGCCCTGTACAATTTTTTGTTTTTAATATAGTGCATTTTCAAACCTTACAAAAAGAAAAGAAAAAAAAGAAAAAAGATTTTATGGTCTTTCCTATTTTTTTTGTTATGCTCTTTGTAAACTTCTACAAAAATATCTTGGTGCCCCGTCCAATGACCTTCTTTTCAAATGGTACAACCATTCTCTGGAATTTGTTTTTATCACATTACAATGGCTATTGGTTAATATAGTATTTTCACTGATGCAATCTTATTGGCTACATTAGGAAACCAAAAATAACCATCTCTCTATTTTAAATAGTGCATAGAAGAAAACTAATATTCTCAATATTAGAATGGATTCTTATGAGATGCATAATGAAAGAGGGCCTTTTCATGACTACATGCATTGCTGCCAAATATCATCTTCCTTCTAGGACCATATTGAAATTGCATGAGAACCCATTAAAACACTTTGTTATGGCCATATGCATAACAACAAATGTCATTTTCCCATCATCATGCCCTATTATTTGAAGGTCGAGGGAAACTGCGAGAGGGGACAAACCCAATAACATAATTAACTAATTTTTTTTAAAGATTGAACATTTATTACAACCAATCACATTTTAGTGATATTATTATTTATAATGATGGAGGATGTGCAATGCAACAATTTAATTTGTTCAGTTCTATGCTTAAGAGGTTTGCAACATCATCTACAATAATAATTTTCATGATAGATCCTTATTTTCCTTTCCAAGTAATTTTTGGGGTTTTTTCCATTGCAAATACATTGTTATATTCATTATGATAGGATTTCGCCCTTTGGGATTCGAGTGCTATTCAAATGTAGTTAATGTAGAAAATATTAGGATTACTTGGAAATGTATAATTGTATTGACAAACATGCATTCTTTCCAAATACCATCTTCCCACTCATAGTATATCGAATTTCACCTACCTAGGTATTGTCATATACTACCTATATTAATGCTAAACCATCTTTGATGTAGCTAGTGTGTTGCAAAGGAAATAATTAAGAGAGTACTATGTCCACATTGGTACTAGGATTTTTTTTAATGGCCAATAAAAGATCTTGTAGAATTATGAATATTTGTTGAATCTCTTTTAGAGAATGTTTTCAGTCTTTGAAAAATCATAATTTTATGTTGTCTATAGCTTTCCTTTGGTTGTGCGCCTATTTTTAGAAGGGAACCACTTTTCCTCTTTATCTACCTTTCCTTTGAAAATATTTATTTCCTTTGCAAATTTAATAATGTACTTTGGATCTTAATAGATAAAAAACCCTCCATGAAACCATGTACTATCACTTAAATCCTTCTCAAAATCCAACATATCAACTTAAAAATTTCCCTATAAATTAATCCATGTTGAACAAGAAAAGACAAGAAAATGAAAAAAATTATGAAAACCCAAAGAAGAGAACTTGCATCATATAAACTATTTCGGAGATTGAAAAGGATGAGAACCCAGTTTAGAACAAAATCAAACAAGAAGAATTCTAGTGAAGTTCATAGAAAAAAAATGTAGTGCAAGAAAGATTGAAAGGATAATAAAAAATTGAGATTGTATAAGGACGCCATTAATCCTTCTCTAGAAAATCTAAATTATCTCTCTATTTTAACCACTACAAATAAGAAGAATAATATTTCCAAGGTCATAATGAATTCTTGTAAGTCACATAATTAAACGGGACCTTTCCATGGCTACATGCATTAATACCAAATATCAATTGCTTGCTGGGACAAGTTCAAAATCGTAGGAGAACCCATTAACAGACCTTGTCATGGCTATTTATTTTAATACCAAATGCTATTTTCCCACCACCATGCCCCATGATCTGAAATTCAAGTACAAATTCCAGTGGGGATGGACCCATTGCCATGATAAAAAAACATTAAAAAAATTAATTTTACATTAAACATTTATTATAACCAATCACATTTTCGTAATATTATTACTTATAATGCTAGTAGATGTGCAATGCAAAAATTTTATTTGTTGAACCTAGATAGGTTTAAGGAATTTGCAACTTCATGTACAACAGTGGTTTCCATGATATATTCTTATTTGTATTCCCTATTAATTTTGCTTTCTTCCTTTGCAAATTCATTGTTTTATTCATTGCAAGAGGCTTTGATCCACATGGATGAAAGGATTTCATCCATGTTCAAGTGCAATTGACGTAGAGAATTTTTTACTCACTTTTGAAATGTATAATTGTATTGACAAGCATGCCAAATACCATTCACCAACTAATACCATATCGAATGTTATTCCCCGGGTAATGTCACACATTACCTGCATAGATGTCAAGCCATCTACCTATCTGCATTAACACCAAATCTCATCTATCTATTTCCATGACTTGGGTTATGAGGCCATAGGAAAAATGTCAACAGAGATAGATACAATGACATAGCAACAAAAAAAGCATAGAAATAATTTATCGTTATTAAAGGTTTATTGCAACCAATTCCATTTTAGCAATATTGTTGTTTTTATAGATACCGTTAATAAATATAACCCTGTTCTAAGTTTATGACATGCAACTAATTCAAAAGGGAAATTTGTATACTTCTCCAATTTTTTTTTCTCATTGTTGTATCAAATGCTTTGTTTTGAATGACTTCCCACTCAGTTAGGACTATTAATGTCTTAAGCAATAGTTCACGAATTTCCCATAGTTGACTACATTGATTAGGGAATGATATCATGTTTAGAGTAGCTAAGCAAGTTAGTTATTGTTTTCAAAGGTTCTCTTCCCTCATCTTAAATGTATCCTAATAACATGAACCAATCAAAGAGGCCACTACCACTATTTGAATAACCTTAACATGGCGTGTGGCTTATGTTCTATTATTGATGTCCATCGTTCGCTAATTTTTGTGTTGTTTGCTTTGGTTACTTCTGGTGCAATATTATTGCGTTGTTGAGTAATTGATTTCTTTAGCAAATCCTCTTGTTTAATGGATGTGCTGTCTCTATGGATTCTTTGATTACCTTTTAAAATTACAAACTATGTTATGCATTCTTTCTTGAACATTTATTTCAACATAGCAGTGCCTTGTGCATGAATGATATTGGAAATGAGAGAACCCCATAATAAATAAGCAACAATATTTTAGTTGTTGAATATGTTTCAAATACATTCTCTAATCTACTTTTCAAAGAAAAATTTCCATCTTTGTTATGGTCTGCGATATTGACATGTGGTACAAGCAATAGATATAATATTTAATAAGTTTTATGTACAACAATTTGATCATGGTGACTTCGTACCAGTGTCTTGTTTGTTTCATCTTGATTTTTCTTTGATTCTTTGCCTTGGTGTTGCAGTTGTGCTCATCTTTGTTTCAACTACAACCAAGGATTGGGGGAGATACAAAATTGTTTTAAAATGTAATCCTGTTTCTTACAAAAGATCCAATATAACAATAGGTAAAAAAGTGTTAATTTCTTGTGACTCCATTTACTTTTCTTTTGTCAGTTTTTCTTTGGTAAATAAGCTTCTTTATTGTTGGCTCTCTTCCTCAACAAGTTTGTGTTTTCCATTTTGGATCTTGATAGTCAATTCCACACACCTCGTTTTAGCTAAGATATTCCTAAAACGTGGAGTGTTGATTATAGGGATTAAATTAAATGGTAAAACCCATTCATTCATCACACCAAAGTTGGCACTGAGGGATGGTTTTGGCTTCAAATCCAACAAGGCCATATAATCATCTGGTGAATAAGAAGGATAAATTCTAATTTATTTCTATCTTAGATTGTCAAAACAAAAAAAGAAGAATATCTTAGATTATCAAAGTAAATAAAGAAAAAAAACTATAAACTGTTGAATATTAAGTCAAATCTCAATCATTCAAGTTCCAAGAAGGATGAAAACCATTCTCTTTATGTTTTTTCTTATACCAGCTAGGTAGTAACTAAGCATGCTTCCAAGAGAAAGTACTAATGCGCTTAATTCTTTCACTGTTTTCAATGATGATGACAAAATAATGTATTTTAATACTATATTAGTTGGATAAAGAAGAATATCTCCGATTATAAAAAAAATAAAGAAAAACTATAAATTGTTGAACGTTAAATCAACTCTCATTTTTTCAAGTTCCATGAAGAATTAAAACTCTCTACTTTATGTTTTTCTTATCCAAACTAGATATGAACTAAGCATGCTTCCAAAAAAATGTACTACTCTAATTAAAGCTTCCATTAGTCTATTTTCCTACTCTACTGGTTTGAATGATGACATGAAATGATGTACTTTAACACTAGATTAGCTAGCTAAAGAAGAGTATTTCAGATTTAAAACAAATAAAGAAAAACTATAAATTGTTGATTCTTAACTCAAATCTCAATATTTAAAGTTCTAAGAAGGAATAAAACCCTCCATATTATGTTTCTCTTATCCCATCTAGATATGAACTAACAGAGCTACAATGCATATATTACCATATGCATTACCTGACCTAGAGATTGCCTTCTCCTTAGACTCATTGTACATGATTATCTCCCCTATCTCCAAAACATTTTTCCTAATTAGACATGTTTCCTCTTAAACTTGTGTGCCTTCAAATTCTCATAGTATCATTATTTCATTTGTTAAACATTTGAAATAGGTTGATATCTTTGCATTAGCAAGATTTTCTTTGTAATTTTGCTATTCATCTTCAAATCTAGAAACATATTTTTAAATGAGTTATCCTCGAATTCTTGACTATTTATTATAGCAATTAAATTAAATTGCAAAACCCATTCATCCTTGTTGTTAGGAAAACAATCCTATAAATGGGGTTGAGGTCACTAACATACTAAGTTTATCAAGATAAACATCTAAGGTCTTACAGAATGCAAGCAAGGGTTTATATTACCACAAAACTATACTAGGTGTTTAAAAGATAGAAGATGATGCACCTTATTTTTTTTAGACAATAACAATTGGAAGATTTTGTACTAAAAACAGTGGCAAGCCACTGGGTTCGTTACATCAAAAGAGAGATCTTCTGTCACTCAGTAATTCAATAACCGTGCAGACTTGCAACAAACTTAATTGCTACTTGAAGGTAGCTATTTCAGCGAGCCTGATCGGCTTCGTGTCATTACATCTGTCCGATGTTGTGTAGGTTTTTTTT